>JAGFNQ010000125.1:37000-61055 GCA_024364735.1 Boesenbergia rotunda
AATAATTTGAGAAATTATTTATGCTAAACCTTCCGCTGCACGTAATTAATTTTAAAATTACGAACCCGCATCCATGTCAACATGCACCCGGTCCCAACATTGGTATCAGAGTGAGGATTGTGTTCGACATAATCATATAATTGTTTTTGCGAAAAACTTTGTCATGATCTCAATTTTGGAAAAATTTTCAATTATGGAAAGTTTCCAATTATGGTAAATTTTCGATTTAGGAATTTCAAAGTTTGGAAATCCTCATGAAATTTCGCAAACTTTTGAAATATCTCTGTTTCTGAAATTTTATGATAATTGTGAAAACTTACCATTTTTGGAAACTTTCCAATTTTGGAAATTTTCATTTTGGAAATACTTAAGTTACCTTTGTACCTGAAACTTATAATTATTCTGAAAACCTTTTATTTTCGGAAACTTTTCATTTATGGAAAGCTCGCAATTTTGGGCACTTTCTTTCAAGAAAGTCTAGACAAATTATGGGAATATTAATTGGCATTTAAATTCATAATTAGAAATTAAATTATTTACAAAATTCTTTATTTTGGATTGAGCCTCAGGGAGCCGTCCAATTTAAAGTTAGTTGTTATAATTAAATTTCCTAAATTGGATTTAAGCTGTCAAATGTTTAATTTGGATTGAGCCTCGGGGAGCCGTCCAAATTAAGTTATTGATATTAATTTTCCATAAATAAAATATGTGATCAAATCTTGGAAAATTTTTGAGGTGATTCTCAAACGATAATTTCCTTATTTGATTTATGAGGTGATGCTCTTACATATTATTGTCTCCAAAATTAATTAGGAAAATTGTTTCCTATAGAGTATATTTCCTTAAATAAGATTTTCATGAAAATAATATGTGGTTGAATTAAGGGAATCTGTCTCTTAATTTAATAAGATTTGATTTAGAGAAATCAAAGTCTTAAACATATTAATTCCAAAATTGATTATGATAATTTAAGAAATTGTTTCCCAAAAACAATTCCTTGAATAAAGTATGAAATTAAAATTAGGAAATCCGGTTCCTAATTCAATTAATGAGACTTGATAAATTAAGTCACATACATACTTTATTAAGGAAATCGTTAGAACATGACATAATTACATGTCATGAATGTGCATAAAAAAAAGGATGAGACCCAAAACTCCTTACAAAATATTAAGGCCAACACCTTCCATTAATATGGTTAGAACCGGAGTTTGGTTTCTCGTTTGGGTTGATGGACACATCCATGCCCGGCTTGAACCTCAACATGTTCAAACCATGGAATTAGTTTATGATTAATATAGTTGGAGTCAGAGGTCAATCCTTAGTTTTGGTTGTTGGACACATCCAAGCCTGACTAAACGGTTGAATGAGCTCCAACCATGTTAAAACTATTTCTTGATTAATGGGTCAACCTTAAGCTTGGAGCATCGATTTGTTGTGCCACAGCCAAGGTCGATGTAAAGAGAGGTGTAGTTGGGTGCTATGTATATTGTTGCATACTTGTTAATGAGTTAACAACCCAATGATTTATGCAAACATTCAATTAGTTGATAGCATAATATGATGGTTACATATGTATAATATGTAATCAGTATAATTACCTACCTTCATAGCTATGAATTGTTATGACCGGGTGCATGTTGACATGGATGCGGGTTCGTAATTTTAAAATTAATTACGTGCAGCGGAAGGTTTAGCATAAATAATTTCTCTAATTATTTAACCACACATCTAAGCATGAAATTTTATCTTGTGTAGACATGATCATATATTTAAAATTTTGCAGAAACAGTAAACTAATTTACGTATTACCTCGCGTAACTCGAAGGAAGGGACGAGATCCAACCGTAAGCGTCCCTTGGAAGCTCGCCTCTATTCGCGTCCACGCCGAGTATCTTCGGGATGACTTCGCAAAGCCACGAGTTTCGTGAAATAGAGTGACATTCAATAACGAAGATACCTGAAGAGGATGGGGCATCGGATGCCTTCTTCTTTAAGGACTCAAGATAAACCTTGCAGTTTCTTCGCCAGTGGCCCTCCTTGCCGCAGTGATGGCAAGTGTCTTTTCAATCTTTTTGGCCTTTTTCTTCCTTCCCTTATTTTGTTCTATGGGCTTCCTCTTAGAGCCTTTCTTTGAGGAACCAACTAACAGTACCGCCTTCTGATCCTGCTTTACAGAAGGCTCTACAGTCTTCAGCAGGTTAAGCAACTCAGGAATGGTAGTTTCTAGTTTGTTCATCCGATAGTTCATCACAAACTGTGAGTAACTCTTGGGCAAACAATGCAGAATTAAGTCAATACTTAATTCGTGATCCATTGCAAATCCGAGTGTGCCTTGTCGCTCAATGTACCCCAATATCTTCAACACAAACTGTGAAACAGAAGTGTCTTCCTGCATCTTAGAGGTGAAGAGGAGTCTGGAGACCTCAAACATTTCGGATCTCGCCTGCTGGTCAAACAGCTCATGAAGATGGAAGACGATGGTATGAGCATCCATATGCTCATGCTGCTTTTGTAGCTCAGGTACCATAGCGGCCAGCATGATGCAACTCATAAGTTCAGAATCGGCCACATGTTTCTGATAGGCCACTAACTGGTCTGGAGTTGCATCTTCAGGAGTATGGTTGGGATGTTGTTCTTTAAGGACATAAGCAAGCTTTTCTGCCTTGAGGACTATCCTCAGGTTTCGAAGCCAGTCCATGAAGTTTGGCCCGGTCAGCTTATTGGTGTCCAAAATAGAACGCAAATTCAGAGAAGACATCATCTGATGATTATCCTAGAAATACAAATTGAGGCTATGTGATGAGAATGATAAAGAATGCATCAATATACATTAATTAAATCCTATTTATTTTTCGAATTGAATAACCCTTTTTATCAATTCGGGAGATCGTAGGAACATCTCCAAATAGGTTGATATCCAACCATAGATAAGAACAACCATGGCTAGAGTCCATCAAGTTATTCTTTGCTATGAAGGTAGGTAATTATACCGATTGCATATTATACATATGTAACTATCACATTATGCTATCAACTAATTGAATGTTTGCATAAATCATTGGGTTGTTAACTCATTAACAAGTATGCAACAACATACATAGCACCCAACTGCACCTCTCTTTACATCGACCTTGGCTGTGGCACAACAAATCGATGCTCCAAGCTTAAGGCTGACCCATTAATCAAGAAATAGTTTTAATATGGTTGGAGCTCATTCAACCGTTTAGTTAGGCTTAGATGTGTCCAACAACCAAAACTAAGGATTGACCTCTGACTCCAACTATATTAATCATAAACTAATTCCATGGTTTGAACATGTTGAGGTTCAAGTCGGGCATGGATGTGTCCATCAACCCAAACGAGAAACAAAACTCCGGTTCTAACTATATTAATGGAAGGTGTTGGCCTTAATATTTTGTAAGGGGTTTTGGGTCTTATCCTTTTCTTTTATGCACATTCATGACATATAATTATGTCATGTTCTAACGATTTCCTTAATAAAGTATGTATGTGACTTAATTTATCAAGTCTCATTAATTGAATTAGGAACTGGATTTCCTAATTCAAATTTCATACTTTATTCAAGGAATTGTTTTGGGAAACAATTTCCTAAATTATCATAATCAATTTCGGAAATAATATGTTTAAGACTTTGATTTCTCTAAATCAAATCTTATTAAATTAATAGAAAGATTCCCTTAATTCAACCACATATTATTTTCATGAAAATCTTATTTAAGGAAATATACTCTATAGGAAACAATTTTCCTAATTAATTTTGGAGACAATAATATGTAAGAGCATCACCTCATAAATCAAATAAGGAAATTATCATTTGAGAATCACCTCAAAAATTTCCAAGATTTGATCACATATTTTATTTATGAAAAATTAATATCAATAACTTAATTTGGATGGCTCCCCGAGGATCAATCCAAATTAACCATTTGACACTTTAAATTCAATTTAGGAAATTTAATTATATCAACTAACTTTAAATTGGACGGCTCCCCGAGGCTCAATCCAAAATAAAAAATTTTGTAAATAATTTAATTTCCAATTATAAATTTAAATGCCCATTAATATTCTCATAATTTGTCAAGACTTTCTTGAAAGAAAGTGCCCAAAATTGCGAGCTTTCCATAAATGGAAAGTTCCCAAAAATAAAAGGTTTTCAGAATAATTGTAAGTTTCTGGTACAAAGAAAACTTACGTATTTCCAAAATTGAAAAATTTTCAAAATAGGAAATTTTCAAAATTAGAAAGTTTCTAAAAATGGAAAGTTTTGACAATTATCATAAAATTTCAGAAACTGAGATATTTCAAAAGTTTACGAAATATCATGAGGATTTCCAAACTTTGAAATTCCTAAATCGAAAATTTACCAAAATTGGAAAGTTTCCATAATTGGAAAATTTTCCAAAATTGAGATCATGATAAAGCTTTCCGCAAAATAATTATATGATTATGTCGAACACAAACCTCGGCTCTGATACCACTGTTGGGACTGGGTGCATGTTGACATGGATGCGGGTTCGTAATTTTAAAATTAATTACGTGCAGCAGAAGGTTTAACATAAATAATTTCTCTAATTATTTAACCACACATCTAAGCATGCAATTTTATCTTGTGAAGACATGATCATATATTTAAAATTTTGCAGAAACATAAACTAATTTACGTATTACCTCGCGTAACTCGAAGGAAGGGATGAGATCCATCCGTAAGCGTCCCTTGGAAGCTCCGCCTCTATTCACGTCCACGCCGAGTATCTTCGAGATGACTTCGCAATGCCACGAGTTTCGTGTTCTCGAGAACTACTAGATTCTCCGAGAACGCGACGAGAAAAACCAAGAGAGAAGTCGGAAGACTAACCACAAAAGGATGGCCGGCTGGTGCTCCTTCTTGGGGCTGGTTGGCGCACGGCAAGAAGTGGAGAAGAGAAGGAGAGAAAGAGAGGGAGAGAGTCTATGCCTTCATCTCAATGATTATTATTCAAGCCTTGCCTTGGGTCCTTTATATAGTGGCCTCTCAACCATCAAGCCTCTCAAATATGGAATAACTTATTCCATCATGCCAAGTTTGATTTTATATCATGTTTAGAATCATATTTTAATTCACGATAAAAATCAATCAAGTCTCTTCTCTCTTATGGAATAAATTTCCTTATCATGGTAAATCAATCCATGATTGATTTTATAAAATAAACCAATCCATGGTTCATTTTCATTTTCATGAAAAATAAACCAAACCTTGGTTTATTATATAAAAAATTTATATCATCCATAATTTTATAAAACAAACCTCACTTGGTTTATTTTATAAATTGAACCAAAAACTTGGTTCTCTCCCTTTGTTGTTGCCGGCCAAGCAAAGAGGATGGAGGCCCTCTTTGGCCGGCCCATCCAAGCCAAGCCCCAATGAATTAAACATATTTAATTCATCTATTAAGTCTTCAAAAGACTTAGCCATTTTATGCTTCCGATGCGTCTCTGAAAAATTCAGATTCGACTTATCGTTTGGCTCAACCAAACTTAATCTCTCTTGATTGGAAAATCCAATTTTCAACTCGTTTTAAATTCCTCGGATTATGTTGAAAATTAGATGCTACTACGAGTAATCCGAGGGATTTAAAACGAGTTGAAAATTGGATTTTCCAATCAAGAGAGATTAAGTTTGGTTGAGCCAAACGATAAGTCGAATCTGAATTTTTCAGAGACGCATCGGAAGCGTAAAATGGCTAAGTCTTTTGAAGACTTAATAGATTAATTAAATGAGTTTAATTCATTGGGGCGTGGCTTGGATAGGCCGGCCAAAGAGGGTCCCCACCCTCTTTGCTTGGTCGGCCACAACAAAGGAGAAAACCAAATTGTTTGGTTCAATTTATAAAATAAACCAAGTGTGGTTTGTTTTATAAAATTATGGATAATATAAATTTTATATAAACCGAGGTTTGGTTTATTTTCCATGGAAATTAAAATGAACCATGGATTGGTTTATTTTATTTTATAAAATCAATTATGAATTGTTTTCCATGAAAAGAAAAATTTATATAATAAATTTCTTATGAATATTTATTCCATAAGAAAAGGGAGACTTGGTTGATTTTTATCATGAATTAAAATTATGATAAAACTTGGCATGATGGAATAAATGATAGAAAATTTATATGATAAATTTCTTATGAAAATTTATTCCATAAGAAAAAAGGAGACTTGGCGGTTGAGAGGCCACTATATAAAGGAACCAAGGCAAGGCTTGGAAATCAATCCAAAAAGATAAAAGAATAAGCTCTCTCCCTCTCGTTCTCTCCCTCTCCCTTCTCTTGTGCCACCGGCTAAAAGAAGGGACCCTGCTGCCGTGAGCCACTGCCACCACCGGCCTCCTTCTCCAGCGTCCAAGCTCCGGCGATCAGCCACCTTCGGCCATCAAGCAGCTGCCGTAAGGAGAAGAAGTGGGTGCAACTCCTTCCTTCCTTCCGGAATCTTGATTCCGTTCTTCGCTTGGTGGTTAGTCTTCCGACTTCTCTCTTGGTATTCTTGTCGTGTCTTTGGAGGATCTAGTAGTTCTTGTCGACACGAGACTCGTGGCTTTGCGAAGTCATCCCGAAGAAAACTCGGCGTGGACGCGAATAGAGGCAGAGCTTCTAAGGGACGCTTATGGTTGGATTTCGTCCCTTTCTTCGAGTTACACGAGGTAACAAGTAAATTAGTTTACGTTTCTGCAAAATTTTAAATATATGATCATGTCTACATAACATAAGGTTGCATGCTTAGATGTGTGGTTAAATCATTTGAGAAATTATTTATGCTAAACCTTCCGCTGCACGTAATTAATTTTAAAATTATGAACCCGCATCCATGTCAACATACACCTGGTCCCAATAGTGGTATCAGAGCCGGTTAGTGTTCAACATAATCATATTATTGTTTTACGGAAAACTTTATCATGATCCCAATTTTGGAAAAATTTTCAATTATGGTAAATTTCCAATTTAGGAATTTCAAGGTTTGGAAATCCTCATGAAAATTTCGCTAACTTTTGAAATATCCCTGTTTCTGAAATTTTATGATATTGTGAAAACTTTCCATTTTTGGAAACTTTCCCATTTTGGAAATTTCATATTTTTGGAAATTTTCCAATTTTGGAAAAACGTAAGTTTTCTTTGTACCTGAAACTTACAATTATTCTGAAACCCTTTTATTTTGGAAACTTTCCATTTATGGAAAGCTCGCAATTTTGGGCACTTTCTTTCAAGAAAGTCTAGACAAATTATGGGAATATTAATTGGCATTTAAATTTATAATTGGAAATTAAATTATTTATAAAATTCTTTATTTTGGATTGAGCCTCGGGGAGCCGTCCAATTTAAAGTTAGTTGTTATAATTAACTTTCCTAAATTGAATTTAAACTGTCAAATGTTTAATTTGGATTGAGCCTCGGGGAGCCGTCCAAATTATATTATCAATAAATTCTTATTTTGAATTGAGCCTCGGGGAGCCGTCCAAATTAAGTTATTGATATTAATTTTCCATAAATAAAATATGTGATCAAATCTTGAAAATTTTTGAGGTGATTCTCAAATGATAATTTTCTTATTTGATTTATGAGGTGATGCTCTTACATATTATTGTCTCCAAAATTATTTAAGAAAATTGTTTCCTATAGAGTATATTTCCTTAAATAAAATATTCAGAAAATAATATGTGGTTGAATTAAGGGAATTTGTCTCTTAATTTAATAAGATTTGATTTAGAGAAATCAAAGTCTTAAACATATTATTTCCGAAATTGATTATGATAATTTAGGAAATTGTTTCCCAAAACAATTCCTTGAATAAAGTATGAAATTAGAATTAGGAAAATCGGTTCCTAATTCAATTAATGAGACTTGATAAATTAAGTCACATACATACTTTATTAAGGAAATCGTTAGAACATGACATAATTATATGTCATGAATGTGCATAAAAGAAAAAGATATGACCCAAAACCCCTTACAAAATATTAAGGCCAACACGTTCCATTAATATGGTTAGAACCGGAGTTTTGTTTCTCGTTTGGGTTGATGGACACATCCATGCCCGGCTTGAACCTCAACATGTTCAAACCATGAAATTAGTTTATGATTAATATAGTTGAAGTCAAAGGTCAATCCTTAGTTTTGGTTGTTGGAAACATCCAAGCCTGACTAAACGGTTGAATGAGCTCCAACCATATTAAAACTATTTCTTGATTAATGGGTCAGCCTTAAGCTTGGAGCATCGATTTGTTATGCCACAGCCAAGGTCGATGTAAAGAGAGGTACAGTTGGGTGCTATGTATATTGTTGCATACTTGTTAATGAGTTAACAACCCAATGATTTATGCAAACATTCAATTAGTTGATAGCATAATGTGATAGTTACATATGTGTAATATGTAATCGGCATAATTACCTACCTTCATAGCTAAAAATAACTTAATGGACTCCAGCCATGGTTGTTCTTATCTATGGTTGGATATCAACCTATTTAAAAATGTTCCTACGATCTCCCGAATTGATAAAAAGGGTTATTCAATTCGAAAAATAAATAGGATTTAATTAATGTATATTGATGCATTCTTTATCATTCTCATCACATAACCTCAATTTGTATTTCTAGGATAATCACCTGATCATGTATTCCCTGAATTTGCGTTCCATTTTAGACACCAATAAGTTAACTAAGGACAAAAGTATTGAAAAGGCACCAAAAGGCACTTGCCATCACTGCGGCAAGGAGGGCCACTAGCGAAGAAACTGCAAGGTTTATCTTGAGTCCTTGAAGAAGAAGGCATCCGATGTCCCATCCTCTTCAGGCATCTTCGTTATTGAATGTCACTCTATTTCCTCGTACACCTGGGTACTTGATACTTGGTGTAGCTCATATATATGTAATGACATACAGGGGATGAGGAATAGAAGAAGACTCGTCAAGGGAGAAGCGAATTTGCGAGTTGGAAATGGAGCAAAGATTGCTGCTATTGCCATGGGAACATATTTGCTAATGCTCTCTACTGGACTTGTCTTAAAATTGGATAATTATTATTTTGTTCCTTCATTAATAAAGAACATTGTATCTATTTCATGCTAGAATGAAAAGGGTTATCATTTAACTTTTAGTAACAATTGCTGTTACTTAACTTTAAATGGTGTTCTATATAGAACCGGAACTTTATGCAATGGTATCTACACGTTAGATTTATCCGGTGACGTTTTCAATATCGAAGTTAGCAACAAACGTGCTCGAATAGATAATCAAATAGACTCCTATACGTGGCATTGTCGTCTTGGCCATGTAAGTAAGAAACGTATGACCAAATTACACCGATGTGGAATTCTGAAATCATTTGAACCTGATTCATTTGATACATGCGAATCATGCATAAAAGGCAAGATGACCAAATTACCCTTTTCTGGAAAAAGTAAACCAGTGGGAGAATTGCTTGGTCTAATACATACTGATGTATGTGGACCAATGTCAACACTTGCACAAGGAGGCTATAGCTACTTCATAACCTTTATCGATGATCACTCACGATTCGGGTATGTGTTCTTAATGAAACGCAAATCTGAAGCTTTTGAGAAATTCAAAGAATTCAGAAGTGAAGTGGAGAAACAGCTTGGCAAAAGTATTAAAATACTTCGATCCGATCGGGGTGGTGAATACTTGAGTCAAGAGTTTCAAGATTATCTTAGGGACAATGGAATATTGTCTCAATGGACTCCGCCTTATACACCACAGCATAATGGTGTATCTGAGAGGCGTAATCGAACCTTGAAGGACATGGTTAGATCTATGATGAATCATGCAACTCTTCCAAAATCCTTTTGGGGCTATGCGCTTAAGACAGCTGTTTACTTACTAAACAGAGTCCCGACCAAGATAGTCTCTACTACTCCATATGAGACGTGGAATAGTATGAAACCTCATTTATCTCACCTAAAGATATAGGGTTGTCCTGCTTATGTAAAGCGGACTGTATCAGACAAATTGGATGCTAAGTCTGATAAATATCTATTTATTGGATACCCTAAGGAAACGAAAGGTTACCAATTCTATCATCTCTTGGAACAAAAGGTGTTTGTTTCAAGGCATGTTGTATTTCTAGAAAAAGAATTTCTTTTACAAGAAAACAGTGAGAGTAGCATTGAACTTGAAGAAGTTCAAGAAACTCCAATAGACATTACAGAGACACCTAATCTAGACCGACAACCAATAACTCATAATGATGAGCTATCAGTTGGACCTAAAACAACACCACTTCTTCGTAGGTCTGATTGGACACGCAATATTCCAGAGAGATACGGATTTCTCATAAGTAAATCGAATGACGTGTTACTCATTAACGATGACGAGCCTATCAGTTATGAAGATGTTCTGAAAAATTCAGAAAGGGATAAATGACTTGAAGCCATGAAGTCGGAAATGGATTCCATGTACAAAAATCAAGTATGGGACTTGGTTAACCCGCCTGAAGGGATTAAGCCCATAGGGTACAAGTGGGTTTTCAAGAAGAAAACCGACATGGAAGGTAATGTTGTTACCTTCAAGGCTAGATTAGTGGCAAAAGGATATCGTCAGAAACAAGGAATTGATTATGACGAAATCTATTCGCCAGTAGCTATGCTTAAATCCATTCGGATGCTCCTGGCCATAGCAGCTCATTATGATTATGAGATATGGCAAATGGATGTGAAAATATCTTTCCTTAATCGAAACCTGCTTGAGGATGTATACATGATACAACCTGAAGGTTTCACATCGGTTGATAAAACCAAAGTATGCAAGCTTTGATGATCCATATATGGACTAATGCAAGCATCCAGGAGCTGGAACATCCGTTTTGATGAGACAATCAAAGAGTTTGATTTCTCACAAAATCCTGACGAACCTTGTGTGTACAAGAAGGTTAGTGGGAGTGCAGTCTTATTCCAAGGGTGCGTTTGGTTCAAGTTATCATACATGACCTTGGTTATGTGATTACCTGGTAATCACATAACCAAGGTTATGGGGAATGAAACATAACCTAATGTTGTTTGGTTAAATTTAGATGATCAAAAAAAATCTTGTTTGTTTGGAGGTAATAGTATATAATCTAATATAATATTTTACCATATTGCCCATTAGTTTAAAATTAAGGATTATGATAATATATGTTTATTTATACTAAAAATTAAAAAGTAAGGTAATATTTTGTATTAAATTTATTTAGTTTATCCTAATTATAATTTATTTAATTTAATAAAATTTTAATTAAAATACTAATTTTTTTAAAAAAAATTATTTATCGCTCGACCGCCACCGATCGTTCGCCGGCCGGCGGTGGTTGCTGGTCGTCGGTCGTCGGTCGTCGGCGGTTGCCAGTCGCCGATCGTCGGTCGTCGGCCGGCGGCGGTCGCCTGTCGCCGGCCGGCGGCGGTCGTCGGTCGCCGGGCGGCGGCGGTCGCCGGGCGGCGGCGGTCGCCGGCCGGTCGCCGGTCGTCGACCGGCGGCGGTCGTCGGTCGTCGGTCGACGGCGGTCGAACGCCGCCGGCGGCGGTCGTCGGTCGGCGGCGGTCGACAGTCGCCGGCCGGCGGCGGTCGCCGGTCGCCAGCCGGTCGCCGGTCGCCGGACGGTTGCCGGTCGCCTGTCGGTCGTCGGTCGCCGGTCGCCTGTCGGTCGCCGGCCCGGCGGCGGTCGCCGGTCGCCGGTCGGCGGCGGTCGCCGGTCGCCGGCAGGCGGCGGTCGCCGGTCGCTGGTCGTCGGCCGATGGCGGTCGTCGGTCGTCGGTCGCCGGCGGTCGCCGGTCGCCGGCAGTCGCCGGTCGCCGGTCGCCGGTCGCCGGCCGGCGGCGGTCGCTGATCGGCGGAGGGGCTGCGGTCGTCTGTCGGTGAGTCAGCAACGAGTTGTAATTTAGTTAATTATTAGGGATATTTTTATCTTAAAATGTAAATATTAAAGGATAATTTGGGAAAGAAAAGTTCCTTAACCCTGGAATCAAGAAAAACCTCCGTTTTCCTTGGTTATCCAATTCCGGGTTGCATGCCCCATTTGATGACGTTTTGCTGATGTGGCGGTAATACTGCATTACTTGCGAATTGATGATAATCTAAACCAAACAAGGTTATCAACGATAACCTTGGACAGATAACCAAGGTTATCACTGATCACCCTGAACCAAACGCACCCCTAGTGTTATATGTCTATGACATATTACTTATAGGAAACGATATATCAATGTTACAGTCAGTTAAAATTTGGTTGTCCAAAACATTCTCCATGAAAGACCTGGGAGAAGCAACCTATATCCTTGGGATTAGAATCTATAGAGATAGATCAAAACGATTGCTTGGTCTTTCGCAGTCTACATATATAGACCGAGTGCTAAAAGGGTTTAGCATGTCGGAATCCAAGAAAGGTTATCTTCACATCAGGCATGGGATCAACCTTTCGAAGTCTATGTGTCCGCACACAGAAGACGAGAGGATTTGCATGAATAAGATTCCTTATGCATCCGCGATAGGATCTATCATGTATGTTATGTTATGTACTAGGCCCGATGTATCATATGCTCTGAGCGTCACAAGAAGATACCAGTCTGATCTAGGAATGGATCATTGGGCGGCTGTCAAGACAATTCTCAAGTACTTAAGAAGAACTAAGGATGTGTTCCTAATATATGGAGAAGGTGATATGGTAATACGTGGGTATACAGATGCCAGTTTCTAGACAGATAAGGATGACTCCAAATCTCAGTCCGGATACATATTTATTTTGAATGGAGGCACAATAAGTTGGAAGAGTTCCAAGCAAGACACTGTAGCGGATTCCACCACGGAAGCAGAATATATTGCACCTTCGGAAGTAGCAAAGGAAGCAGTCTGGATCAAGAAGTTTGTCTCAGAACTTGGTGTGGTTCCAACCATTGATGAAGCAATACCGGTTTACTGCGACAACAATGGAGCTATTGCACAAGAAAAGGAACCAAGGTCTCATCAGCGATCCAAACATGTGCTTCGACGCTATCATTTGATCAGAGAGATTATAAGTAGGAATGATATACAAATTGAGAAAATTCCCACTGAAAGGAATTTAGCAGATCCTTTAACTAAGGCCTTGCCTCAAAGCAAGTTTGAGGGTTATGTTAGAGCCTGTGGTATTGGGTACCGTAGCGATTGGCATTAGGCCAAGTGAGAGTTTGTTAGTGATATGAGAGAAGTGTCCTAAGGCAATCGCCTTATGATTGTAATCATTTATTTTAATAAATGAGTATTCACTATTTGAGTATACTTGTTTGTGTATTTGATTGAGATCTTAAACTCATTTACTGAATGTCCGCAATACAATTCACAGCATGAGAGAACTTGTGATGAATTCACAACTAGTGATTATCTCTACATGCACAATTGTGAAGTATTGAAATTGTCCCTAGTCGATGAATTGATAAACATGAACACTATCAATTTTGTTGAGACTAGCACGGGTTATTCTCTAATCAGCTGATTCTCAATGGCTGGTGACATTGGGATGTCCGAAGATAAACATGAATGTTAGTTAAGGGAACTAGTTCATTGGAGTGACTGGCTGTAAAACTTCATATGGTAGTCTACATATAGATATGTCAATGAAGTTCTTACTGCAGCTTAAGTGCGATGTTCCTTTGACTTGTGGTGTTCAAGTCATCATGGTCATGGAGACTTATACTTTGACATCTTAAGCAAGCATCTCCAAGGAGGTGTGGACCCAGGATGATTGGGTATAAGCCGAAGTGCCCGAAGATGTTTGAACAGCCTACGAAGGATTCACCACTCCTTGCGAGGAGATGTATACCCAAGGTCTTTCGTCGGATTGTTACTCGAAGCCTCTGGCCAAAGCATGACATGTTCAGAGTATGAATCTCTTAGATACATGAGAGTAATTAGAATCCGTAGGACGAGAAAATGTTACTTGGGCTAGGTGTGACGTAGTCAGCCTAGTGGGGACTGACACACATGGACCATGTCCTGAACCAAGTGGGTATAAGATGGTGAAGGGAATGGGGCACGATTCATTTTAGCTGCTGAAGGGTTTCAGAATTGTTTCTGAGGTCAACCATTGATCTTTCGATTAATTGGGGATCATGATGTATTACTAGGTGCCACTCATGATCATTCTATAATTGATTAATTATAGACGGCCAACATAAATCGAAAGCCTATTTAGTCACACGCACTACGAGTAATCCGAGGGATTTACAACGAGTTGAAAATTGGATTTTCCAATCAAGAGAGATTAAGTTTGGTTGAGCCAAATGATAAGTCGAATCTGAATTTTTCAGAGACGCAACGGAAGCTAAAAATGGCTAAGTCTTTTGAAGACTTAATAGATTAATTAAATGAGTTTAATTCATTGGGGTGTGGCTTGGATAGGCCGGCCAAAGAGGGTCCCCACCCTCTTTGCTTGGTCGGCCACAACAAAGGAGAAAACCAAATTGTTTGGTTCAATTTATAAAATAAACCAAGTGTGGTTTGTTTTATAAAATTATGGATAATATAAATTTTATATAAACCGAGGTTTGGTTTATTTTTCATGGAAATTAAAATGAACCATGGATTGGTTTATTTTATTATATAAAATCAATTATGAATTTATTTTCCATGAAAAAAAATTTATATAATAAATTTCTTATGAATATTTATTCCATAAGAAAAGGGAGACTAGGTTGATTTTTATCATGAATTAAAATTATGATAAAACTTGGCATGATGGAATAAATCATAGAAAATTTATATGATAAATTTCTTATGAAAATTTATTCCATAAGAAAAAAGGAGACTTGGCGGTTGAGAGGCCACTATATAAAGGAACCAAGGCAAGGTTTGGAAATCAATCCAAAAAGATAAAAGAATAAGCTCTCTCCCTCTCGTTCTCTCCCTCTCCCTTCTCTTGTGCCACCGGCTAAAAGAAGGGACCCTGCTGCCGTGAGCCACTGCCACCACCGGCCTCCTTCTCCAGCGTCCAAGCTCCGACGATCAGCCACCTTCGGCCATCAAGCAGCTGCCGCAAGGAGAAGAAGTGGGCGCAACTCCTTCCTTCCTTCCGGAATCTTGATTCCGTTCTTCGCTTGGTGGTTAGTCTTCCGACTTCTCTCTTGGTATTCTTGTCGTGTCTTTGGAGGATCTAGTAGTTCTTGTCGACACGAGACTCATGGCTTTGCGAAGTCATCCCGAAGAAAACTCGGCGTGGACGCGAATAGAGGCGGAGCTTCCAAGGGACGCTTACGGTTGGATCTTGTCCCTTTCTTCGAGTTACGCGAGGTAACAAGTAAATTAGTTTACGTTTCTGTAAAATTTTAAATATATGATCATGTCTACACAACATAAGGTTGCATGCTTAGATGTGTGATTAAATAATTTGAGAAATTATTTATGCTAAACCTTCCGCTGCACGTAATTAATTTTAAAATTACGAACTCGCATCCATGTCAACATACACCCGGTCCCAACAGCCACATCGGTTCGGGGACCGATCCAGGCTAGCACAGAGTGTTTGGATAAAATTTCGTTAAGTCTCTGTGACCCCTCTGATCGGTCTGTGGACCGATCACCACAAAAGGGAGCTAGATCGGTCCGGGGACCGATCAGCCCTATGCCTGATCCATCCAGTGACCGATCAGGGTTCCTGATACTCCCTGATACGATCTGAAACTTGCAGTTTTAGATTTTTACACGATTCCTGAAGAGATCTAATGAAAGATATCGATCTTGAAAGTGATCCCTTGACTTTAATTTATCCCTAAACAAGGATCAAAGGTCCTTATGGTTCGAACAAATCACTTTGCTCCACCCAAGTGGAGTCAAACTCAATCAACAATCATTCAACCAATTTCAATCAAGATTATGCCAAATTCAGGTTTCCAATCATGTTTCCTTGATTGGAATGTCCAAGTATGATCATGGAGCCAAATACACATGTGTTATGCATTGGTTTTCCCCATACTTGGTCACCGAAGTGATTTTTATCTCGTAAACTTAATTTCTCAATGGATGCATTGACATTTTGAGAAATTGAGTTGATCCTAACATCTCATCCCATTTCTAGCAAACAAAAATGTTTTGGTAAACCTTATAGTTTGTGTGAGATGTCCCCAAAGTTACCCAATTATATCCCAACAATTAGAACTTATCATGAAGGGTTTTGAATGCATTTTGAAACCTATGAAGCGCGACATATTCCCAACACCCTTCTTAAGAAGCTAAACTCATTTTCGGGGAGTGATTTAGTGAAAAAGTCTGCTAAATTTGATTTGGACTCTACATAAGAGAGTGCAACATCTCCTCTAGCAACATGATCTCTAATGAAGTGGTGACGCACTTCAATATGCTTAGTCCTAGAGTGATGGACTGGATTCTTGGTTAGCTTAATTGTGCTAATGTTGTCACACAACACTTGCACACCCTTGTAGCTTAATCCATAGTCCTCTAGAGTATGAATCATCCACAACAATTGCGATATACTCTCTCCCATAGCAATATATTCTGCCTCGGTCGTGGAGAGAGCAACACAATGTTGCTTCCGACTTGACCAACTAACTAAAGATGATCATAGAAATTGGCAAACCCCACTCGAGTTTTTCCGATCCAACTTACATCCAGCGTAGTCGGAATCGGTATAGCCAATTAAATCAAATGATTCGGTACGGGGGTACCAAAGACCGACTCCTATTGTGCTTTTAAGATATCTCAAAATCCTCTTAACAGCAATTAAGTGAGATTCCTTGGCACAAACTTGATACCTTGTGCACATACCCATAGTGAAAAGAATATCAGGTCGACTAGCAATGAGGTATAGCAAACTACCTATCATGCTCCGATATTGAGTCAAATCAACAGGTTTACCACTCTCATCATTGTCTAATCTTGTGTTTGTAGCCATGGGAGTGGTTACCTCTTTTGAATCACTCATGTTGAATTTACGGAGCATTTCTTGAGTATATTTCAATTGGTGCACATGGATCCCATCTCGGGTTTGTTTGATTTCAAGTCCAAGGAAGAAAGTCAACTCTCCCACTAGACTCATTTCAAATTCACTCTCTATGTGTCCAATGAATTCATTTAAATAGCCCTTATTGTTTGAGCCACAAATTATGTCATCGACATATACTTGGGCTACAAAAATGTTGTCACCATCTCTCTGTAGAAATAGTGTAGGGTCTATTTGGCCTCTTACAAAGCCTTTTTCAACTAAAAATGTCGACAACCGCTCGTACCAAGCTCGGGGTGCTTGTTTAAGGCCATAAAGTATCTTTTTGAGCTTGAACACGTGGTTTGGAAATTTGGTACTCTCAAACCCCGGAGGTTGTTCGACATAGACCTCTTCTCTAATTAAACCATTTAGAAAGGCTGATTTGGCATCCATTTGATATAACTTGAAACCTCGATGTGCTGCAAATGCAAGCATCAATCGGATGGACTTTAATCGTACCACGGGAGCATAGGTCTCATCATAATCAAGGCCTTCAACTTGACTATAGCCCTTGGCTACTAAGCGTGCCTTGTTTCTAATTATTTCTCCCTTATGATTTAATTTATTCTTGAAGACCCATTTGGTTCCAATGATGGTGGTCTTCTTAGGTCTAGGGACTAAGTCCCAAACTTGACTTCTTTCGAATTGACCTAGTTTATCTTGCATCGCAATGATCCAATCAGGATCATTTAATGCTTCATCAATTTTTCTAGGTTCAATTTCGGAAATTAGAGCAACTTCATTAGCCTCATTCCGAAAGAATGATCTAGTCCTTACCCCATGATGGATGTCTCCAACAATTAGGTCTTGGGGATGACTAGAGGCTAATCTAGTTTACCTAGGTGTTGGTGGTGCTTCTTGAATGGATTCACTAGACACAAGCTCAGTCTCAAGATCCGACTGACCTATTGGTTGTCTAGGCTCACCAGCATCATCAGATTCATCACCATCAACAATATTTGGAGTTTCATTCAAACTTAGTCTCCTAAGTTCGAATTGAACCTCATCTTCTGGTTGTTCATTGTCCTTTGGAATTTCTTCAAAGACAACATCAGAAGACTCTTCAACCAATCTAGATTTCTTATTGTAGACTCGGTAGGCTTTGCTAACTAGGGAATACCCGACTAGTATCCCTTCATCAGCTTTTGCCGTGAACTTTCCAAGGTGATCCTTGGTGTTTGTTGGATTCTCCCGGCACAAAACAATAAAAACGCAGTGGAAACAAGAACCCACGAGCGATCCATGCGAAAGAAAACTCGTACAAAGCTATCTATCTAATAGATTTATCTACTGTTTATACCTTTGAAGCGTGCCCTTCGGTTATCCCGCTCGTCCAAGATGCGCCGGATCTCTTGCACGTTCAAGCGTCCGTGCCTCTATTCCTATCCACACGGACACAATCTCTCAACTTCGGGAGAGCTACCTTTGTTGTGCTAGCAACTTGAGGTAGCTCGCAGAACACCAAGAACCTTACAATAAGGTTTCGGCCAAAGGGGAGGAGAGGAAGAAGAGAGGAAGGGAAAGGGAAGAGGTAAGGCAAGAAGAAGGAGAGATCATCCAAAGTCACAAAGCCCTCTTTTATAATCATCCCATGAATATGAAGAGGTTTGTGTCTCTTTGGCTTCCCAATAAAGAGCACATCTTTTTATGTGGCTCTTCATCTTTTCCCATGCAAGAAAAGAATTTTTTCATCCAATGAAAAGAGACTTTTCTCTTTCCTCCATGCAACTCCGACCGAGCACTCGAGCTTTCGACTCGGTCTCCCGACCAAGTCTCCCGAGTGGCGAGCTCCCGACCCAGTCTACCGAGCTCCGACCCAGTCTGCCGAGCTCCGACTCGGCCCGCCGAGCTCCGACTCGGCCCGCCGAGCTCCGACTCAGCCCGCCGAGCTCCGACTCGGCCCGCCGAGCTCCGACTCGGCCCGCCGAGCTCCGACTCGGCCCGCCGAGCTCCGACTCGGCCCGCCGAGCTCCGACTCGGCCCGCCGAGCTACGACTCGGCCCGTCGAGCTCCGACTCGGCCTCTATCAAGTTCCCAAGTCGAGTCCCCCGAACTGACCTCCCGAGTTCCCAACTCGAGCTCAGGTCTCCCGAGTTCCCAACTCGGGCTCAGATCTGCCGATCAACCTTCCTGAAGCATTGCGTCCTTACACATAAGCAATGAGCGGCATCTAACAATGCATCATTGCTACCCAAGTAACAAGAAAAGTCGAGATCCGACTAAACCTTTGTGACTATGATAATGTACGACCTTGTCCTTCTATCCTTGATATCTAGATTGACCAATGAGGCATAGACCATGTCATCCTCAATCAATCTTGTGTTTCTTAATCCCCGAGTAGACTCACTCAAACAAATGAGCTCAATATCTCATATTGACTCATTTGAGGATGGCCATGCGTTTCAGTAGTCCTACTCGATCAAGGGGCCCACAGATATCACTCCCGTCATATGGGAGGGATAGATCCCATCTACATCACTCACATCCCTCCGCATAATTCATTGCATACCCAGTGATCGCCTTTATAGTACACCCTATTACGGGTGACGTTTGACGATACCAAACTACATAACTCCTTATCTTGGGAACCGTAGTGACTTCAGGTCTAAGGACTATTCATACCAATAGTCACATGAGAAAGTCTATGACACTTATATGACAATCTATGAAACTTTCTCATGGCGGGTCATTCAGTACACATTCTCCAATGTATACCCATGTGTCAACTTGATATCACATATCCATGACTTGTGAGCTCAAGTCATCAGTTGACCTACATGCTAGTCTCCATGCATCAATATTGTCCCTGAATAATTGATGCTTGACTAGGAATAATTTAGTGTAGTGTTCTCTATATTATCTCATTATTGATTCAACCAATCGATATAATGTAGATATGAACCTACTACACAATGACATTATTATACTTAGTTATTCGGCACAGAATACAAAGTAAGTATAATAACCAAACATGCCTTTATTAATAATAGAATATGATACAAAAATGCCTCTAGTCAATCATCACATAATTGGCTCTAGGGCTCCTACTAACAGTGTTTAGGATGAACACCTTACAACCAAACACCCTAAGGTGTTTAACCGTAGGTGGTTTTCCAAACCAAAGTTCATGGGGAGTCTTTCCTAAGAATCTATGGATGAGGACTCGGTTTTGCACATAGCAAGCTATATTTACAGCTTCAACCCATAAGTAACTCAGTAGTGAGTACTCATTAAGCATGCTTCGTGCAGCCTCTTGTAGAACATGATTTTTCCTCTCTACAACACCATTTTGTTGTGGTGTTCTAGGAGTGGAGAACTCATATCTATAACCTCTATTTTGACAAAATTCTAAAAATCATTGATTTTGAAATTCACTTCCATGATCACTTCTAATTGTCTTAATGGTTGATGATTTTTCATTTTCAACTCTTCTACAAAAGGAAATGAAAACATCTAAGGTTTGGTCCTTATATTTAAGAAAATAAGTCCATGTATATCTAGTAAAATTATCAATGATAACAAAGCAATATCTACTTCCATTCAATGATATGATAGTGCTACAATCAAATAGATCCATGTGAAGTAAATATAAAGCGGTAGATGTACTTACAACGCTTTTACCTTTATGTGCAGATTTTGTTTGCTTACCCATTTGATATGCATCATAAAGTTTGTCTTTTTCATACTTGATGATCGGTAAGCCACGAACTAATCGCTTGATGGCCAACTTCCGGATATTCTTCAAGTTAACATGTGCTAGCCTCCGGTGCCAAAGGGTAGGCTCTTCTTCTTTTGACATGAGACACTTAGCAAAAGCATTAGTAGCACTTTTAAATAAAACTTGATAAATAGTGTCTACTCTTGTTCCTACTAGTACCGTGTCCAAGGTGTCATGTTGTCTAACTAGATATTGACTTGGTTGAAAATCAATTGTGTAACCCGTGTCACACAATTGACTGACACTTAGGAGATTAAATGTCATCCCCTTGAATAGAAGGATATTTGAGATTCTAAGACATTCGGATATTTGAATGTCTCCTATTCCTATGACCTTAAGACTACCATTGTTACCAAATGAAACATTGCCTCTACTTTTCTTTTGAAGTGTGGTAAACAATGATCTATCCCCGGTCATGTGTTTGGAGCACCCACTATCAACGAACCAAGTTGATAGATGCTCCCCCTCAATCATAACCTACATAATTCGAGAAATAGAAGTTTTAAGTACCCAAACCTTGGGACCTAAAGCACCTACTAAACAAGTCTTAGGCACCCATGCCTTGACAACTTTCTTTTGAACCTTGGGTGTCTTAGATTGTCTCATATCAGTCCTAGACATCAATGATGCAAATGAAGGTTCTTTGGGTCGATAACCAATACCGGCCCTATTGTAGACTGCCCTTTGGGCATTCAAGATCATGTCTAGGGTCTTCGAGCTTGTTGAGAACTTCTCAAGAATATTCTTGAGTCTCTCAACTTCACTCTTTAATGATTTGTTTTCTTCCTCTAACAATTCATCACGCAAATCATCTACATCCTCAACCCTAGAGGACTTCAATTTTTCAACCTCACTTTTCAATGATTTAATTTCATCCTCTAACATTTCAGCATGTAAATCATCTATGTTCTCATCCCTAGATGAAATCAATTGTTCAATTTCTAATTGCAATAATTTAACCTTATTTTTTGACTTCTTCAACATATTGGTTAAGCATGCAATTGCTCTATAATATTTTTCAAGTTCGGGAGAGGTTACCTCTTCATCATCCGAAGATGATGAAGCCGCATTTGAGGAGTCGGAGGATTCATCACTGCTTTCTTCTCCAAGAGCCATGAGTGCCACGTGCCATGTACTCTTCTCCTTCTTCTCTTCATCGGATGAACTTGAGGAGGATTCATCCCAAGTGGCCTTCAAGGCATTCTTCTTCTTCTTTGATTTCTCCTCTTTCTTCTTGGATTTCTCCTCCTTCTTCTTTAGCTTTGGGCATTCACTCTTGAAGTGCCCTTTCCTACCACACTCAAAACAAGAAATGTTAGTCTTATCAACTGTAACGCCCGACCTTATATCTACCCTAAAGGCGGGGTTACGGGTCCATACACTCATATCATACAATCTTGTTAAGCATGTATATCCAAACAAAACAGTTACCTACAAGAAGTGTAGTAGGCATGCCTATTGAAGACTCATTTACCAAGCATGGTTTTTCATTTCTTTTATATCTACATGCATTTACAACCTAACAGGAAGATCATGTAACACACTAAAGCATGGAATAAACATGGTGTGAACAAGATACAACATAGGAATATAGCAAGAGTTATCTAGTCTTAGTTACATGCAAAGGAAGCATTCATAAGAAACAGAAAATAGTAATTACCTAGTATTTTCCTTAGCATGCATTCTACAATATTTAAACATTAATGATAGTATTATTTAGCATAACATAGGTTCCATACTACTAACTCAATCACAGTAGAGTAGTCATGATCATCACCCATTCAGAGTATAGCAATACAATTTCAAAAGTAATTATGGGAAGCAGTTTAGATTCTAGACAAAACAAGGTAGATAGAATCTTTCGTTCTTTCCTGAGCCATCACCACACACATCCTCCAACCTTCCCTCTGCCTCTTCCTTTAGTTCGAGTATTTCTTACCGCTATCTGCAGCATAAGAAAAATAACAGGAACTAGTAAGCAAAACATGCTTAGTAAGAATCCGGGCCTACTCGTAAAATCCATATCAATACATCATATCATGTACACAGTAATCAGATAGAATTATCAGTATCATAAGCATCTCATCAAAGCATCATAAACATCACATCAATTTATCTCTAAGTACTTTACGGAACAAGATCACATGATGAGAAATGTTTTTCAAAAAGGTTCCATAATGGTAAGTACTTTAAAATATCATATCATCATCCAGGGCCCAGTTGTAGTACCACATCATGCGCGTTCCCTAATAAATTGGGGTAGCGAGCCACCAATCTAATTAGAGCAGGACCCTTCCATCCTACCAATGCCATGACCTTAACATGCTCATTGGATTTGTTTAACGACCCCCTTCCGAGTCGGGTACACAACTTTTCAAAGTAAAGTAATTTATCATGCAATTACTCATATATGTATATGCCTAAAGGTACTCTTAATCACTTCTCAAAGGGACACACCACACATTCGGGTGCTCTTGATCCCCTAGGGACACACCACGCATTCGGGTGCTCTTGATCCCAGTTTCAATAGAGTATCTCCTTTTTAGGCATATTATCAACCACATCATGTTCATACATCATATGTCATCCATGTTCATACATCACATGTCATCCATACATGCATCATGTTTTCATACATGTTCATATATTCATCATATTTTATACATGTTCATACATACATCATATGTCATACATGTTCACATGTTCATCATATTTCATACATGCCTCATAATTCGTACATGCATCATATTTCAATCACACATCTCATTTAATCATCTCATGCATATACATCTCATATCATTTCACATACACATCACATAAAATAATTCCACCTTCCTAAACCCTAATGTTCATCATAGGTAAATCAATCATCCCTAAACCCTCATCTTCCTAAGTTGGCCGAATATTGTAAGGGTAGGGTAGGCTAGGTTTTTGACATCCAATCTTCACACAAATATTTATCCAAGCACCTTACCTACACTACTAACCATTTACTCATCCTAGGATAACAAACAACCCAAAACCCTAATTCAATCCTCTTGGGCCGAAAGTTGTAGGATAGGGTAGGCTTAGTTTTTGGCACCAAATTCTCACACAAACCAATTATACAAACATCTTGTATACAATATCATACCATACATTAAACATGGATAAACTTTTGGATAATTCCACCCTCACTAATCCCTTCTCTAGGTCTTGGCCGAAACTTACACAAGGGGTAACCCTAGAATTTTGTACATAACACCATTAAGAAAACCCATACACATTTACATTAAGTTTTAAGGAATGTATTCCTATAACCAAAGGGACCAAGGCCTCCCTCA
>JAGFNQ010000125.1:73673-129277 GCA_024364735.1 Boesenbergia rotunda
GGTCCTAGAATGATGGACTGGATTCTTGGTTAGGTTAATTGTGCTAATGTTGTCACACAACACTTGCACACCTTTGTAACTTAATCCATAGTCCTCTAGAGTATGAATCATCCACAACAATTGTGATACACTCTCTCCCATAGCAATATATTCTGCCTCGGTCGTGGAGAGAGCAACACAATGTTGCTTCCGACTTGACCAACTAACTAAAGATGATCCTAGAAATTGGCAACCCCCACTTGTGCTTTTCCGATCCAACTTACATCCAGCGTAGTCGGAATCGGTATTGCCAATTAAATCAAATGATTCAGTACGAGGGTACCAAAGACTGACTCCAATTGTGCCTTTAAGATATCGCAGGATTCTTTTAACAGCGATTAAATGAGATTCCTTCGCACAAACTTGGTACCTAGCGCATATACCCACAGCGAAAAGAATATCAGGTCGACTAGCTGTGAGGTATAGCAAACTACCTATCATGCTCCGATATTGAGTCAAATCAACGGGTTTACCACTCTCATCATTGTCTAATCTTGTGTTTGTAGCCATGGGAGTGGTTACCTCTTTTGAATCACTCATGTTGAATTTTCGAAGCATTTCTGGTGTGTATTTCGATTGGTGCACATGGATCCCATCTTGGGTTTGTTTAATTTCAAGTCCAAGGAAGAAAGTTAACTCTCCCACTAGACTCATTTCAAATTCACTCTCCATGTGTCCAATGAATTCATTTAAATAGCCCTTATTGTTTGAGCCACAAATTATGTCATCGACATATACTTGGGCTACAAAAATATTGTCACCATCTCTCCGTAAAAATAGTGTAGGGTCTATTTGGCCTCTTACAAAGCCTTTTTCAACTAAAAATGTCGACAACCGCTCGTACCAAGCTCGGGGTGCTTGTTTAAAGCCATAAAGTGCCTTTTTGAGCTTGAACACATGGTTTGGAAATTCGGTACTTTCAAACCCCGGAGGTTGTTCGACATAGACCTCTTCTCTAATTAAACTATTTAGAAAGGCTGATTTGACATCCATTTGATATAACTTGAAACCTCGATGTGCTGCAAATGCAAGCATCAATCGGATGGACTCTAATCGTGCCACGGGAGCATAGGTCTCATCATAATCAAGGCCTTTAAGTTGACTATAGCCCTTGGCTTCTAAGCGTGCCTTGTTTCTAATGATTTCTCCCTTATGATTTAATTTATTCTTGAAGACCCATTTGGTTCCAATGATGGCAGTCTTCTTAGGTCTAGGGACTAAGTCCCAAACTTGACTTCTTTCGAATTAACCTAGTTCATCTTGCATCGCAATGATCCAATCGGGATCATTTAATGCTTCATCAATATTTCTAGGTTCAATTTCAAAAATTAGAGCAACTTCATTAGCCTCATTCCTAAAGAATGATCTAGTTCTTACCCCATGATGGATGTCTCCAACAATTTGGTCTTGGGGATGACTAGAGGCTAATCTAGTTTGCCTAGGTGTTGGTGGTGCTTCTTGAACGGTTTCACTAGACACAAGCTCAGCCTCAGGATCCGGCTGACCTATGGGTTGTCTAGGCTCAGCATCAACAACATTTGGAGTTTCATTCAAATTTAGTCTCCTAAGTTTGAATTGGACTTCATCTTCTGGCTGTTCATTGGCCTTCGGAATTTCTTCAAAGACAACATCAGAAGACTCTTCAACCAATCTAGATTTCTTGTTGTAGACTCGATAGGCTTTGCTAACTAGGGAATACCCCACTAGTATCCCTTCATCATCTTTTGCCGTGAACTTTCCAAGGTGGTCCTTGGTGTTTAGGATGAACACCTTACAACCAAACACCCTAAGGTGTTTAACCGTAGGTGGTTTTCCAAACCAAAGTTCATGGGGAGTCTTTCCTAAGAACCTATGGATGAGGACTCGGTTTTGCACATAGCAAGCTGTATTTACAGCTTCAGCCCATAAGTAACTCGGTAGTGAGTACTCATTAAGCAATGCTTCGTGCAGCCTCTTGTAGAACACGGTTCTTCCTCTCTACAACACCATTTTGTTGTGGTGTTCTATGAGTGGAGAATTCATGTCTATAACTACTATCTTGACAAAATTCTAAAAACCGTTGATTTTGAAATTCACCTCCATGATCACTTCTAATTGTCTTAATGGTTGATGATTTTTCATTTTCAACTCTTCTACAAAAAGAAATGAAAACATCTAAGGTTTGGTCCTTATATTTAAGAAAATAAGTCCATGTATATCTAGTAAAGTCATCAATGATAACAAAGCAGTATCTACTTCCATTCAATGATATGATAGTGCTACAATCAAATAGATCCATATGAAGTAAATTTAATGCGGTAGATGTACTTACGCCGCTTTTACCTTTATGTGCAGATTTTGTTTGCTTATCCATTTGACATGCATCACAAAGTTTGTCTTTTTCATACTTGATGCTCGGTAAGCCACGAACTAATCCCTTGATGGCCAACTTCCGGATGTTCTTCATGTTATGTGCTAACCTCCGGTGCCAAAGGGTGGACTCTTCTTCTTTTGACATGAGACACTTAGCAAAAGCATTAGTAGCACTTTTAAATGAAACTTGATAAATATTGTCTACTCTTGTTCCTACTAGTACCGTGTCCAAGGTGTCATGTTGTCTAACTAGACATTGACTTGGTTGAAAATCAATTGTGTAACCCGTGTCACACAATTGACTGACACTTAGGAGATTAAATGTCATCCCCTTGACAAGAAGGACATTAGAAATTCTAAGACATTCGGATATTTGAATGTCTCCTATTCCTATAACCTTAAGACTACCATTGTTACCAAATGAAACATTACCTCTACTTTTCTTTTGAAGTGTGGTAAACAATGATCTATCCCCGATCATATGTTTGGAGCACCCACTATCAACGAACCAAGTTGATAGATGCTCCCCCTCAATCATAACCTACACAATTCGAAAAATAGAAGTTTTAGGTACCCAAACCTTGAGACCTAAAGCATCTACTAAACAAGTCTTAGGCACCCATGCCTTGACAACTTTCTTTTGAACCTTGGGTGTCTTAGATTGTCTCATATCAGTCCTAGACATCAATGACACAAATGAAGGTTCTTTGGGTCGATAACCAATACCGGCCCTATTATAGACTGCCCTTTGGGCATTCAAAATCATGTCTAGGGTTTTTGAGTTTGTTGAGAACTTCTCAAGAATATTCTTGAGTCTCTCAACTTCACTCTTTAATGATTTGTTTTCTTCCTCTAACAATTCATCACGCAAATTATCTACAACCTCAACCCTTGAGGGTTTCAATTTTTCAACCTCAATTTTCAATGATTTAATTTCATCCTCTAACATTTCAACATGCAAATCATCTATGCTCTCATCCCTAGATGAAATCAATTGTTCAATTTCTAATTGCAATGATTTAACCTTATTTTTTGACTTCTTCAACATATTGGTTAAGTATGCAATTGCTCTATAACATTTTTCAAGAGAGGTTACCTCTTCATCATCCGAAGATGATGAAGCCGCGTTTGAGGAGTCGGAGGATTCATCACTGCTTTCTTCTCCAATAGCCATGAGTGCCACGTGCCGTGTACTCTTCTCCTCGTTCTCTTCATCGGATGAACTTGAGGAGGATTCATCCCAAGTGGCCTTCAAGGCCTTCTTCTTCTTCTTTGATTTCTCCTCTTTCTTTTTGGATTTCTTCTCCTTCTTCTTTAGCATTGGGCATTCACTCTTGAAGTGCCCTTTCCTACCTCACTCAAAACAAGAAACGATAGTCTTATCAACTTTAACTTCACTAGGGTTACCTTTACCCTTGAAGCGTCGACCCCTTCTCATCATTCTTCTCACAAAATTTGCCATCTCGGAGGAAGAAGACCCGCTGCCATCTTCCTCGGAATCGGACTCGGATTCGGAAGAGGATGAAGATGAAGAGACTTCCTTCTCCTTCTTCTTCTTGTTGGATCGTTCCCCTGCAACTAAGGCAATCCCCTTCTCCTTGGGGCCTTTGTTAGCCATTTCATGCAATTCCATTTCACAAAATAGATCATCTAGTTTAACAATTGATAGATCCTTGGAAACTTTGTAGGCATCCACCATGGATGACCACAAAGCATTCGTTGGAAATGCTTTTAGCACATACCTCACAAGGTCGCGATTCTCGACCTTTTCATCAATAGAATGAAGCCCGTTGAGGACTTCTTTGAATCGGTTATGTAGCTCACTTACCATTTCATTCTCCTTCATGGAGAGATTTTGAAGTTGGTTGAGGAATAAGTCCCTCTTGGCGATTCTTGAATCTCGGGTGCCCTCGTGAAGTTCGATGAGCTTGTTCCACAAGTCTTTTGCACTTGTGAATGGACCAACATTGATGAGTTGGTCTTTATTCATGCCGCATTGTAGGGTGACAACCGCCTTTGTGTCGGCTTCACTCTTTTGAGTTTGTTCAGCCGTCCACCGCCACGATTCAAGTTCTTTGCCTTCATCATCCTTTGGAGGGGTAAAACCCTCCTTCACGGTGAACCAAGTATTGATGCTCATCTTCAAGTAATACTCCATCTTCGATCTCCAATATTGGAAATCTGCGCCATCGAAGAAGGGAGGTCGGGTGGTAGAAAAACCTGTAGGACCGGTGCCGTCGATAGAGGGTGGGTGAATATCGACCGTGAAAACCTTTCGCGAAAACCTCGTGGAAAACTCGTTCGTTCTAGACTTAGAACATTAGTAGCGCAGCGGAAAATAAAAACAGAAAAATAAATGCACAACAGAAGGACACGCGGATTTTTACTTGGTTCCCGACCCCCCAAGGTCAGTACATCCAAGGCCTATGCACGAGAACGCCCGTCCACTATTGGTCTCCTTTCCGGACTTTCCGGAGGCGGAGAAACCCGACTTACAGTGCAGAATTACAATCAATAATATAGAAATTTAAGTACAGTGATTAAAAGGCAAACCAACGAGAAAAAGCATGAAGCTCGGCCGATCTGGACCTCCGAAGTGCCGCGCACCTCCTCCTGGAGCCTCCCGGTCATAGAGCCTCATTTCTAGTGTGTTGTTGTTGGTCAGAACGCTTGGGATCACTTTTTGAAGTTGTGTCTGAAGCCTAGGGGTCGAAGCCCCTTATATAGGCCTCCTGGGGGCGCCCCGGACGCTGGGGGCGCCCCGAAAGACTCGGTCAACTCTTATCCTTGCGCCTACTTCGTTGCAGGTGATAAGACCTTTGACCAGGGCGCCCCGGATGCTCCAGGCGCCCCCGTGAGGGCTTATCCTGTGTTCTGACTTCGAAACAGCAAAACAGCTTCTAATCCGGGCGCCCCGGTTGACACCTGTTTTGACTGCATCATGTTAACTCCCTTTTTAGCCCTGACTGGGGGCGCCCCCCTTGCATGGGGGCGCCCTGGTGCATGGGGGCGCCCCCAACACTGGGGCACCCTGCATTAACACTGCAAGGCTTGCTTTGTCTCCGGTTCTTGTTACCTGTAAGATACACAAACACAAAGCATATATGCATATAATATTAAGCTTAAGGACTTGGTTTGTACTTTGGATTTGCACGAAACCCTAGGTCGAACCGGCACGAGTTCCTATCCCCGAGAACTCGCCCTTCACTTACTCCTTTCAGGAGACAGTTGCCACCCAGTCCTTCGGATGGACTTTTGCTTAGCCTCCGATTACTCCGGATCTCGAGACGCCCGAACCCCGACCCGTCTCTACTCCTGTCCTTAGTCATCGCTCAGTTAAGTTGCTCAGTCCCTTGGACCAAGACTTCATTACCTAGCAATCCTTCGCCAGGTGCCTAGCAGCTCTTCACTAGGTCTTTGTTACCAAGCGGTCCTTCGCCTGGTGCCTAGCAATCCTTCGCTAGGTCTTCTATGCCTAGCAGCCCTTCGCTAGGTGCCTAGCAGTCCTTCGCTAGGTCTTAGGGTTACGATACCTAGCAGCCCTTCGCTAGGTGCCTAACATCCCTTCGTTAGGTTTTAGGGTTTCAATACCTAGGTTAACTAGGACATTTCTTCAACTTGGGTTACTTCTCCTTTGCTCCCCTTTGTCTGTTTAATATATCACTGACTTAAGTGTATTGTCAAACATTAAAACACTTAAAGAAGAACATCATTGATGCAACTTGCACCAATAATCTCCCCCTTTTTGATGTTTGACAATAACTTAAGTTAGATTGGTTGAAGGGGCTAACTATCCTTGGGATCAACCAAAAAATGACCTTAGTCTTGAAAATATATTTTTTGATCCTGGAAAAAAATTTCCTAACTTATAACTTAAGCACACCTCTCCCCCTTTGTCATACATCAAAATAAATAGAAAAAAATATTTGCACCAACAATGAGAAATTTTGGTTCTTTTTGAAAAATACTTGGTGCAGAAATTTTGAAAGCTTTGTATTTTGATAAAGATGTTATTCGCTCTGAGAAGCACAAGTATTTTGAAAACAACATGCAAGTACTTTTGAAAGAATTTGTAATTTTTTGAAAAATATAAAGTACTTTTTGGAAAATGCATAACTTTTGAAAAAAATGTTATTTTGGAAAATATAAATATTATGCTTATTTTGTAGGTACTAACTAGTTTTGAAAGAGATGAGACTATGAGTAATTTTTGAAACATGATATTTTACTTGACTAAGTTTCTTTTCCAGTCTGATACAATCCTGGGAAACCTTGCAGACTACAAGGTCATTTTCCTAAGTGTCCTGGAAATTCAAAGTTAAGTAAGTATTAATAGAATTTTGAAAAAAAATGATAATACTTTTGAAAATATAAGCTAGTGGATTTTGAAAAATGTGTGAACTTTTGAAGACTTAATATATTACTTGATTTGGTTTTTCTTCCAGTCTGACACAATCCTGGGAAACCTTGTTGACTACAAGGACATTTCCTAAGTGTCATGGAGATTCTCCAACCCAAATAAACATTATTTCAAAAATAATTTCATAAGTCACACAAATTCTTTTAATTTGACCTCCCCCTAAACTTGGCCCAGTCCTGGGAAGCTTGTTGACCACAAGTACTCTTCCTCTGAGTCTTAAGGTTTGATTCAAATCAAAGAAATTGTTTAATAATTTCAAAACAATTAATTTAAAAGAGACTTTTTCAGAAGTTTGATTTAGACTCCCCCTAAATCTGACACGTCCTATGAGTCCTTGTAGATTATGAAGTGGGCATTCCTCTGTGTCTTTAGGGTTTATCAAAATCAAGCAAGACAGGTAAATTTTACAACATAAACCCCTTTTTTTCGAAAAACACACGTGATAACGATTTAAAGCTCAATTTTCGAAAAGTATTTTCAAATAATAGTAATTTTTAAAGTGCAAGTTTTTTAAAAAAAATGAAAAGTACTCCCCCTGTACCCGATACCGTTTGACTCTATCTAAGTGCCTTAAGGAACTTTAGTGTTGTCCTAAGAGGCTTGTGTCTAATTGAGTGAGTCAAACAAATTTTTGAAAAGATATATTTTTGGAAAATGTATAATATATATAATCAAACAGACAAACATGAATTACATAAAAACATTATTATGTTGAAGCACTATTTTGAAAATATATTTTTATGAAAATATATTTTTATGAAAATATTCTAATAATTTTGAAAAATAATTTTGAAAAATATTTTTCAATTCATTAGTCCTTAACATCTCACCCATTTTAGATGTATCAATACAACAAGCATGGTTGCCTTATAGGTGTATTGTGAGATGCTTGAATCATTTTTCTTAATTTATTTTTAATTCTAAGATTTAATTGAAGCTTGTGTTAGATTTGAATTTGACACGAAGTAACTTGAATTTGAATTTCAAAAATTAGCTTCCAGGTCTTGGCGAGGCACTAGGCCTTCTTTGGCCATAGCCTTATTAGATCATCAACCCTTTCCTTGACAAAGCCTTTTAATGAAATTTCATTTTCAAAATTACTTTTTAAAAAATTCTGGTCTAACTAGTTTGAGTCTTGGATCGGTAGCTTCGGCTAGTTCCGCCAAGATGACTTCCCTAACGTACTATCATCTCACCTCCACTCAATACTAGGTTGATCAAGTTTCAATTATTCTTTTTCCTATAGCCGTTCTAAATTATGCATAAAATTTAAATATGAATGACATGTCATATATTAAGAAAATAAATAACAAATGCATGACATGACAATTATGCATGAGTCAAACAATTCAAATTATTTTATTTAAATTTCTAAAAATGTATCAAATTCCCGATTTGATACATGTCGAGTGAACCCGCGAATATGTCAACCCACTTTGACATATTTAATGTTATTAATTTTTAATTGTTATAGCTTGGGTAAAATTTTATTTTAGTTTGACATTAAGTCATTTAAGATTTTAGTTAAGTTCAGGTTAATTAAGAATTGATTAGATTATAAAATCAATTGAGAATAAATGAATTTAAGTTTCAATTAATTTGGATTAAATTAAATTTGAATATAATTTAATTTAAGTATAAATTTGAATTTAATATTTGAATTTAATTTTGAATTTTGAATTTAATTTAAATTTGAAATTAATTGAATTTTAATTTAAGATTTAATTTGAATTATTTTGAATTTAATTTGGATTTAATTTGAATTAATTTGAATTTAATTTGGATTTAATTTGAATTTAATTTGAATTTAATTTGAATTTAATTTGGATTTAATTTGAATTTAATTTGAATTTAATTTGGATTTAATTTGAATTTTATTAAGATTTACTTTGAATTAATTTGAATTTAATTTGGATTTAATTTGAATTTAATTTGGATTTAATTTGAATTTAATTTGGATTTAATTTGGATTTAATTTGAATTTAATTCGAATTTAATTAGGATTAAATTAAGATTTTATTTGAATTTAATTAGGATTAAATTAAGATTTAATTTGAATTTAATTAGGATTATTTAAGATTTAATTCGATTTACTCGGATTTAATTTAGATTTAATTCGTATTTAATTTAATTTAAATTATTTAAGTTTTTATTAATTAATTTGAATTATTTGAGAATTATTTTAGATTTAATTAATTAATTTGAATTAATTTGAATTATTTAAGATTTAATTAATTAATTTGAATTAATTTGAATTATTTAAGATTTAATTAATTAATTTGAGTTATTTAAGATTTAATTAATTAATTTGAATTATTTAAGATTTAATTAATTAATTTGAATTAATTTGAATTATTTAAGATTTAATTTGAATTATTAAGAATTAATTAATTCGAATTTCAATTATTAAGAATTAATTAATTTGAATTATTAAAAATTAATTTGAGTTTAATTAAGATTTAATTAAAGTTTTTTTTGGTTATCATGATTAATTAATAATTGTGGGTTTAAATTCATCATTTTCATTATTTCGAAAATTTCTTCTTCATCTTTATCTTTCTTTTCAAGTTTTTCTAATAATTTTGATTTATTTGAATTTTTATAATTTTTATTGATTATGGCCTTTATCTTAGATAGTTCCATATCCTCTTTAAGATTTGATTTTTCAATATCCTTACAGTAGGTGGAGTAAATTGGGCCATTAGTTAAAATATTATCTATGATTAAGTTATTATCTGGGAGATTTTTATTTTCAAAATTATCCTCAGATATATCTTCAATATTTTCCAGACATTCAGAATTAATCTCTAGATTATCCTTAGAATTAATTTTTGGATTATCTTTAGGATTTTCAGATTCAGATTTAGATTTGTACAACGGATTTTCAAATTTGAATTCGAATTCATCCTTAGGATTTTCAAATTTGAATTCGAATTTATCCTTAGGATTTTCAAATTTGAATTCGAATTTATCCTTAGGATTTTCAAATTTGAATTCGAATTTATCCTTAGGATTTTCGAATTCGAATTTATCCTTAGGATTTTCGAATTCGAATTCGGGATTAATTTCAGATTTAGAACTAGAATTAATTGTATCATCTGTAGAATTATCAGAGTTTATTTTAGATTTAATATCAAAATTAATTTTAGCAATTATTGAATTGGTATTAATAATTAAATAGTTAATTTTGGATATTTTAATCATATCCGTTTTTTCTAATTTTTCATGCAAAATATTTAATCTACTATGCAGTAAATTTAATTTATCAGAAAAATTAACTAAATTATCTAAAGACAGTGCAGGAAATTGTAAAACTTTTGGAACGTAAATCTTACGTACCTTCGCCGGACACTTGTTTTTGTAGTGTCCGTACTTCTCGCATTTGAAGCATCGTACGTGATCTTTGTTTTTCCGGACCTCTAGCGCTGGTACCCCCTGTGCCGCCGGTGATGTAGACCGAATCTTACGAGTAGGGCACTGATTTTTGTAGTGCCCTCTCTCCCTGCACGTGAAACAAATAATATGCAATTTAAAACTGGACATTTTAAACTAAAAATACCTGATTCACCCCTGAGCTCCCCCAACTCCTGGCGTCTTTGCTCCGTCGGCAGTTAGTCCGGTGAAGAGCGGCTCGGCTCTGATACCAATTGTAGGACCGGTGCCGTCGATAGAGGGGGGGGGGGTGAATATCGACCGTGAAAACCTTTCGCGGAAACCTCGTGGAAAACTCGTTCGTTCTAGACTTAGAACATTAGTAGCGCAGAGGAAAATAAAAACAGAAAAATAAATGCACAACAGAAGGACACGCGGATTTTTACTTGGTTCCCGACCCCCCCAGGGTCAGTACATCCAAGGCCTATGCACGGGAACGCCCGTCCACTATTGGTCTCCTTTTCGGACTTTCCGGAGGCGGAGAAACCCGACTTACAGTGCAGAATTATAATCAATAATATAGAAATTTAAGTACAGTAATTAAAAGGAAAACCAACGAGAAAAAGTATGAAGCTCGGCCGATCTGGACCTCCGAAGTGCCGCGCACCTCCTCCTGGAGCCTCCCGGTCGTAGAGCCTTGTTTCTAGCGTGTTGTTGTCGGTCAGAACGCTTGGGATCGCTTTTCGAAGTTGTGTTTGAAGCCTAGGGGTCGAAGCCCCTTATATAGGCCTCATGGGGGCGCCCCGGACGCTGGGGGCGCCCCGGAAGACTCGATCAACTCTTATCCTTGCGCCTACTTCGTTGCAGGTGATAAGACCTTTGACCAGGGCGCCCCGGATGCTCCGGGCGCTACCGTGAGGGCTTATCCTGTGTTCTGACTTCGAAACAGCAAAACAGCTTCTAATCCGGGCGCCCCGGACGCTCCGGGCGCCCCGGTTGACACCTATTTTGACTGCATCACGTTAACTCCCTTTTTAGCCCTGACTGGGGGCGCCCCCCTTGCATGGGGGCGCCCTGGTGCATGGGGGCGCCCCCAACACTGGGGCACCCTGCATTAACACTGCAAGGCTTGCTTTGTCTCCGGTTCTTGTTACCTGTAAGATACACAAACACAAAGCATATATGCATATAATATTAAGCTTAAGGACTTGGTTCGTGTTAGTGATATGAGAGAAGTGTCCTAAGGCAATCGCCTTATGATTGTAAATATTTATTTTAATAAATGATAATTCACTATTTGAGTATACATGATTGTGTATTTGATTGGGATCTTAAACTCATCTACTGAATGTCCGCAATACAACTCACAGCATAAGAGAATTTGTGATGGGATCACAACTAGTGATTATCTCTAAATGTGCAAATGTGAAGTATTGAAAATATCCCTAGTCGATGAATTGATAAATACGGACACTATCAATTCTGTGGAGACTAGCATGGGTTATTCTCTAATCAGCTGATTCTCACTGGCTGGTGACATTGGAATGTTCGGAGATAAACATGGATGCTAGTTAAGGGAACTAGTTCATTGGAGTGACTAGCTGTAAGACTTCATATGGTTATCTATATCGATATGTCAATGAAGTTCTTACTGCAGCTTAAGTGCGATGTTCCTTAGACTTGCGGTGTTCAAGTCATCTTGGTCATGGAGACTTATACTTTAACATCTTAAGCAAGCATCTCCAAGGAGGTGTGGACCCAGGATGATTGGGTATAAGCCGAAGTGCCCGAAGATGTTTGAACAGCCTACAAAGGATTCACCACTCCTTGCGAGGAGATGTATACCCAGGCCTATCGTCGGATTGTTACTCAAAATCTCTGGCCAGAGTATATCATGTTTAGAGTACGAGTCTCTTAAATACATGAGAGTAATTAGAAATCCAAAGGACGAGAAAGATACTACTTGGGCTAGGTGTGACGTAGTCAGTCTAGTGGGGACTGACACAAACAGACCATGTCCTGAACCAAGTGGGTATAAGGTGGTGAAAGGAATGGGGCACGATTCATTAGAGCTGCTGAAGGGTTTCAGAATTACTTCTGAGGTCAACCGTTGATCTTTCGTTTAATTGGGGGTCATGATGTACTACTAGGTGCCACTCATGATCGTTCTATAATTAGTTGATTATAGACGGCCAACATAAATCGAAAGCCTATTTAGTCACACGCACTACGAGTAATCCGAGGGATTTAAAACGAGTTGAAAATTGGATTTTCCGATCAAGAGAAATAAGTCGAATCTGAGTTAATTAGAGGCGCAACGGAAACTTAAAATGGCTAAGTCTTTTGAAGGCTTATTGGGCGAATTAAATGAGTTTAATTCGCGATGGAAACGGCTTGGTTTGGCCAGCCAAAGAGGGTGTCCACCCTCTTGGTTTGGCCGGCCAATAAAAGGGAATAAACCAATTTAATTGGTTTAATTAATAAAATAAATCTAGCGCGATTTGTTTTATAAATTATGGATAAATAAATTGATATATAAAGAAATTTATATAAAGAGATTTATAAAGAAATTTGTAGTAAATTTATTCTTTTTATGGAAATTAAAATGAACCATGAATTGGTTTAATTTTAATTTATAAAATCAATTATGAATTGATTTATCCATATTAAGAAAATTTTATACAAATTTTATTCCATAATTAAAAGAGAGAAAGTATTTGTTTTATTATAAAGTTAGTTATAATAAGACTTGGTTTAAACGGAATAATTCATAAGAGAATTTATAGGATAAATTTGTTATGAAAATTCCGTTAAGAGGGAGACGTGGCAAGGGAGAAGCAACTATATAAAGGAACCAAAGGCAAGCCCTTAATTCCAATCAATAGAGCTATCAAGAGATTAACTCTCTCCCTCTCTCTCTATTATTCTCTTCTCTCCTTCTCCTTCCCAAGCTAGGGCCGGCGCCCTCCTTGAGATCTAGGGCCGGCGCCCCTTCATCCACCTAGGGCCGGCGCACCTCCTTCCCTAGGGTTGGTTGCCGTGAGCTATCAAGAAGAAGGAGAAGCCAAACAAGAAGAAGAAGAAGCGGATCGCAACTCCTCTCTTCCCGGAATTTGGATTTCGTTTTTTGTTGGTTAGTTTCCTATCTTTTCTCTTATTCTTCTAGTTGTGTCTTCGGAGAATCTAGTAGTTCTCATCGGCACAAAACTCGTGGCTTTGCGAAGTCATCCCGAAGAGAACTCGGCGTGGACGCGAATAGAGGCGGAGCTTCCAAGGGACGCTACGGTTGGATCTCGTCCCTTACTTCGAGTTACGAGAGGTACTTAGTAAATTAGTTTACTTTTTCTGCAAAATTTTAATTTATGATTATGTCAACATATCATAAGGTAGCATGCTAGATACGTGGTTAAAATAATTTAGGAAATTATTTTATGCTAATTCTTCCGCTGCACGTAAAAATTTAAAATTTTACGAACCCGTATCCTTGTCGACATTCACCCGGTCCCAACATTGGTATCAGAGCCGGTTAGTGTTCGACATAATCATATAATTGTTTTGCGGAAAACTTTGTCATAATCTCAATTTTGGAAAAAATTTTCAATTATGGAAACTTTCCAATTATAATAAATTTTAGATTTAGGAATTTCTAAGTTTGGAAATCCTTATGAAATTTCGCAAACTTTTAGAAATATCCTAGTTTCTAAATTTTTATAATAATTGTGAAAACTTCCCATCTTTGGAAACTTTCCAACTTTGGAAATTTTTTTATTTTAGAAATTTTTCAATTTTGGAAATATGTAAGTTTTCTTTGTACCAGAAACTTACAATTATTCTGAAAACCTATTATGAAATCTCGCAATTTTGGGCACTTTCTTTTAAGAAAGTCTAGACAAATTCATGGACAGTTAATTGACAATTAAATTTGAATTGGTTTTTAAATTGACAACAAAATTCTTTATTTTGGATTGAGCCTCGGGGAGCCGTCCAATTTAAAGTTAGTTGTTGTAATTTAATTTCCCAATTTTAATTGAAATTGTCATGTTTGATTTGGATTGAGCCTCGGGGAGCCGTCCAATTAGATTTACGACAAATTACTTTTCTTTGGGTATCTGAGCCTCGGGGAGCCACCCTTAGAAAACGATTTGTTGTAATTAATTAAATCCATGAATAAAATATGTTTTAAGAGGTGATGCTCTTACATATTGTTGTCTCCAAAATTAATTAGGAAAATGGTTTCATATAGAGTTTTCTTAAATGAGATTTTCATGAAAATAATATGTAGTTGAATTAAGGGATTTGTCTCTTAATTTAATAAGATTTGATTTAGAGAAATCAAAGTCTTAAACATATTATTTTCGAAATTAATTATTACAATTTAGGAAATTGTTTCCCAAAACAATTCCTTAAATAAAGTATGAAATTATAATTAGGAAATCCGGTTCCTAATTTAATCAATGAGACTTGATAAATTAAGTCACATACATACTTTATTAAGGAAATCGTTAGTCATGACATAATGTCATGAATGTGCTTAGAAAAGAAAGGATGAGACCCAAAACCCCTTACAAAATATTAAGGCCAACACCTTCCATTAATATGGTTAGAATCGGAGTTTTGTTTCTCGTTTGGGTTGATGGACACATCCATGCCCGGCTTGAACCTCAACATGTTCAAACGATGGAATCAGTTTATGAATAATATAGTTGGAGTCAGAGGTCAATCCTTAGTTTTGGTTGTCGGACACATCCAAGCCTGACTAAATGGTTGAATGAGCTCCAACCATATTAAAACTATTTCTTGATTAATGGGTCAGCCTTAAGCTTGGAGCATCGATTTGTTGTGCCACAGCCAAGGTCGATGTAAAGAGAGGTGCAGTTGGGTGCTATGTATAATGTTGCATACTTGTTAATGAGTTAACAACCCAATGATTTATGCAAACATTCAATTAGTTGATAGCATAAAGTGATAGTTACATATATGTGATATGTAATCGGTATAATTACCTACCTTCATAGTTAAGAATAACTTGATGGCCACAGTCATGGTTGTTCTTATCTATGGTTGGATATCACCTATTTGGAGATGTTCCTACGATCTCCCGAATTGATAAAAAGGGTTATTCAATTCGAAAAATAAATAGGATTTTATTAATGTATGTTGATACATTCTTTAATCATTCTTCTCACATAAGCTCAATTTGTATTTCTAGGATAATCACTCGATCATGTCTTCTCTGAATTTGCGTTCCATTTTGGACACCAATAAACTGACTGGGCCAAACTTCATGGACTGGCTACGAAACCTGAGGATAGTCCTCAAGGCAGAGAAGCTTGTTTATGTCCTTGAAGATCAACTTCCCAACCGTCCTCCTGAAAATGCAACTCCAGACCAGTTTCCTGAGTTGCTCAACCTGCTGAAGACTGTAAAGCCTTCTGTGAAGCAGGATCAAAAGACGGTATTGTTAGTTGGTTCCTCGAAGAAAGGTTCTAAGAGGAAGGCCAAAGAACAGAATAAGGGAAAGAAGAAAAAGGCCAAAAAGACTGAAAATACATCAAAAGGAACTTGCCATCATTGTGGCAAGGAGGGTCACTGGCGAAGAAACTGCAAGGTTTATCTTGAGTCCTTGAAGAATAAGGCACCCGATGCCCCATCCTCTTCAGGTATCTTCGTTATTGAATGTCACTCTATTTCCTCTAATACCTGGGTACTTGATACTGGGTGTAGCTCACATATATGTAATGACATACAGGGGCTAAGGAATAGAAGAAGACTCGTCAAAGGAGAGGCGAATTTGCGAGTTGGAAATAGAGCAAAGATTACTGTTGTTGCCATCGGAACATATTTGCTAAAGCTCCCCACTGGACGTGTCTTAGAATTGGATAATTGTTATTTCGTTCCTTCGTTAATAAAGAACATTGTATCTATTTCATGTTTGAATGAAAAGGGTTATCATTTAACTTTTAGTAACAATTGTTGTTACATAACTTTAAATGGCGTTCTTTATGGGAATGGAACTTTGTACAATGGTATCTACACGTTAGATTTATCCAGTGACGTTTTCAATATCGAAGTTAGCAACAAACGTGCTCGAATAGATAATCGAATAGACTCCTACACTTGGCATTGCCGTCTTGGCCATGTAAGTAAGAAACGCATGACTGAATTACACCGATGTGGAATTTTGGAATCATTTGAACCCGCTTCATTTGATACATACGAATCATGCTTAAAAGGCAAGATGACCAAATTACCCTTTTACGGAAAAGGTAATCCAGTGGGAGAGTTGCTTGGTCTAATACATACTGATGTATGTGGACCAATGTCAACTCTTGCACAAGGAGGCTATAGCTACTTCATCACCTTTATCGATGATCACTCACGATTCGGGTATGTGTTCTTGATGAAATACAAATCTGAAGCCTTTGAGAAATTCAAAGAGTTCAGAAATGAAGTAGAGAAACAGCTTGGCAAAAGTATTAAAATACTTCGATCCGATCGGGGTGGTGAATACTTGAGTCAAGAGTTTCAAGATTATCTTAGGGACAATGGGATATTGTCCCAATGGACTCCGCCGTATACACCACAGCATAATGGTGTATCTGAGAGGCGCAACCGAACCTTGATGGACATGGTTAGGTCTATGATGAATCATGCAACTCTTCCAAAATCCTTTTGGGGCTATGCACTAAAGACAGCTGTTTACTTGCTAAACAGAGTCCCGACCAAGGTAGTCTCAACTACTCCATATGAGATATGGAATAGTAAGAAATCCCACTTAACTCACCTTAAGATATGGGGTTGTCCGGCTTATGTGAAGCGGACTGTATCAGTCAAATTGGATGCTAAGTCTGATAAGTGTCTATTTATTGGATACCCTAAGGAAACGAAGGATTACCAATTCTATCATCCCTTGGAACAAAAGGTGTTTGTTTCAAGGCATGCTGTATTTCTGGAAAGAGAATTTCTTTTACAAGAAAACAGTGGGAGTGGCATTGAACTTGATGAAGTTTAAGAAACTCCAATAGACATTACAGAGACACCTAGTCTAGACCCACAACCAATACCTCATAATGATGAGCTATCAGTTGAACCTAAAACAATACCACCTCTTCGTAGATCTGATAGGACACGCAATATTCCAGAGAGATACGGATTTCTCATAAGTGAATCGAACGACGTGTTACTCATAAGCGAAGACGAACCTATCAGTTATGAAGATGTTCTGAAATGTTCAGAAAGGGACAAATGGCTTGAAGCCATGAAGTCGGAAATGGATTCCATGTACGAAAACCAAGTATGGGACTTGGTTAACCCACCTGAAGGGATTAAGCCCATAGGGTGCAAGTGGGTTTTCAAGAAGAAAACCGACATGGAAGGTAATGTTGTTACCTTTAAGGGTAGATTAGTGGCAAAAGGATATCGTCAGAAACAAGGAATTGATTATGACGAAACCTATTCGCCAGTAGCTATGCTTAAATCCATTCGGATGCTCCTAGCCATAGCAGCTCATTATGATTATGAGATATGACAAATAGATGTGAAAACAGCTTTCCTTAATGGAAATCTGCTTGAGGATGTATACATGATACAACCTGAAGGTTTCACATCGGTTGATAAAACCAAAGTATGCAAGCTTCGACGATCCATATATGGACTGAAGCAAGCATCAAGGAGCTGGAATATCCGTTTTGATGAGACAATCAAAGAGTTTGATTTCTCACAAAATCCTGACGAACCTTGTGTGTACAAGAAGGTTAGTGGGAGTGCAGTCGTATTCCTAGTATTATATGTCGATGACATATTACTTATAGGAAACGATATATCAGTTTTACAGACAGTTAAAATTTGGTTATCCAAAACTTTCTCCATGAAAGACCTGGGAGAAGCAACCTATATCCTTGGGATTAGAATCTATAGAGATAGATCAAAACGGTTGCTTGGTCTTTCGCAGTCTACATATATAGACCGAGTGCTAAAAAGGTTTAGCATGTCGGAATCCAAGAAAGGTTACCTTCCCATCAGGCATGGGATCAACCTTTCAAAGTCTATGTGTCCGCGCACAGAAGACGAGAGGATTTGCATGAATAAGATTCCTTATGCATCCGCGATCGGATCTATCATGTATGCTATGTTGTGTACTAGGCCCGATGTATCGTATGCTTTGAGCATCACAAGCAGATACCAGTCGGATCCAGGAATGGATCATTGGGCGGCTGTCAAGACAATCCTTAAGTACTTAAGAAGAACTAAGGATGTGTTCCTAATATATGGAGAAGGAGATATGGTAATACGTGGGTATACAGATGCCAGTTTCCAGACAGATAAGGATGACTCCAAATTGCAGTCTGGATACGTATTTACTTTGAATGGAGGCGCAGTAAGTTGGAAAAGTTCCAAACAAGACACCGTAGCGGATTCTACCACGGAAGCGGAATATATCGCAGCTTCGGAAGTAGCAAAGGAAGCAGTCTGGATCAAGAAGTTCGTCTCCGAACTTGGCGTGGTTCCAACCATTGATGAAGCAGTGCCGGTTTACTGCGACAACAATGGAGCTATTGCACAAGCAAAGGAACCAAGGTCTCATCAGCGATCCAAACACGTGCTTCGCCGCTATCATCTGATCAGAGAGATTATAAGTAGGAATGACATACAAATTGAGAAAATTCCCACTGAAAGGAATTTAGCGGATCCTTTAACTAAGGCCTAACCTCAGAGTAAGTTTGAGGGTCATGTTAGAGCCTGTGGTATTGGATACCGTAGCGATTGACATTAGGCCAAGTGGGAGTTTGTTAGTGATATGAGAGAAGTGTCCTAAGGCAATCGCCTTATGATTGTAAATATTTATTTTAATAAATGATAATTCACTATTTGAGTATACATGATTGTGTATTTGATTGGGATCTTAAACTCATCTACTGAATGTCCACAATACAACTCACAGCATAAGAGAATTTATGATGGGATCACAACTAGTGATTATCTCTAAATGTGCAAATGTGAAGTATTGAAAATATCCCTAGTCGATGAATTGATAAATACGGACACTATCAATTCTGTGGAGACTAGCATGGGTTATTCTCTAATCAGCTGATTCTCACTGGCTGGTGACATTGGGATGTTCGGAGATAAACATGGATGCTAGTTAAGGGAACTAGTTCATTGGAGTGACTAGCTGTAAGACTTCATATGGTTATCTATATAGATATGTCAATAAAGTTCTTACTGCAGCTTAAGGCGATGTTCCTTTGACTTGCGGTGTTCAAGTCATCTTGGTCATGGAGACTTATACTTTAACATCTTAAGCAAGCATCTCCAAGGAGGTGTGGACCCAGGATGATTGGGTATAAGCCGAAGTGCCCGAAGATGTTTGAACAGCCTACAAAAGATTCACCACTCCTTGCGAGGAGATATATACCCAGGCCTATCGTCGGATTGTTACTCAAAACCTCTGGCCAGAGTATATCATGTTTAGAGTACGAGTCTCTTAAATACATGAGAGTAATTAGAAATCCAAAGGAAGAGAAAGACACTACTTGGGCTAGGTGTGACGTAGTCAGTCTAGTGGGGACTGACACAAACAGACCATGTCCTGAACCAAGTGGGTATAAGGTGGTGAAAGGAATGGGGCACGATTCATTAGAGCTGCTGAAGGGTTTCAGAATTACTTCTGAGGTCAACCGTTGATCTTTCAATTAATTGGGGGTCATGATGTACTACTAGGTGCCACTCATGATCGTTCTATAATTAGTTGATTATAGACGGCCAACATAAATCGAAAGCCTATTTAGTCACACACACTACGAGTAATCCGAGGGATTTAAAACGAGTTGAAAATTGGATTTTTTGATCAAGAGAAATAAGTCAAATCTGAGTTAATCAGAGGCGCAACGGAAACTTAAAATGGCTAAGTCTTTTGAAGGCTTATTGGGCGAATTAAATGAGTTTAATTCGCGATGGAAACGGCTTGGTTTGGCCGGCCAAAGAGGGTGTCCACCCTCTTGGTTTGGCCGGCCAATAAAAGGGAATAAACCAATTTAATTGGTTTAATTAATAAAATAAATCTAGCGCGATTTGTTTTATAAATTATGGATAAATAAATTGATATATAAAGAAATTTATATAAGGAGATTTATAAAGAAATTTGTAGTAAATTTATTCTTTTTATGGAAATTAAAATGAACCATGAATTGATTTAATTTTAATTTATAAAATCAATTATGAATTGATTTATCCATAATAAGAAAATTTTATACAAATTTTATTCCATAATTAAAAGAGAGAAAGTATTTGTTTTATTATAAAGTTAGTTATAATAAGACTTGGTTTAAATGGAATAATTCATAAGAGAATTTATAGGATAAATTTGTTATGAAAATTCCGTTAAGAGGGAGACTTGGCAAGGGAGAAGCAACTATATAAAGGAACCAAAGGCAAGCCCTTAATTCCAATCAATAGAGCTATCAAGAGATTAACTCTCTCCCTCTCTCTCTATTATTCTCTTCTCTCCTTCTCCTTCCCAAGCTAGGGCCGGCACCCTCCTTGAGATCTAGGGCCGGCGCCCCTTCATCCACCTAGGGCCGGCGCACCTCCTTTCCTAGGGTTGGTTGCCGTGAGCTATCAAGAAGAAGGAGAAGCCAAACAAGAAGAAGAAGAAGCGGATCGCAACTCCTCTCTTCCCGGAATTTGGATTCCGTTTCTTGTTGGTTAGTTTCCTATCTTTTCTCTTGTTCTTCTAGTTGTGTCTTCGGAGAATCTAGTAGTTCTCGTCGGCACAAAACTCGTGGCTTTGCGAAGTCATCCCGAAGAGAACTCGGCGTGGACGCGAATAGAGGCGGAGCTTCCGAGGGACGCTACGGTTGGATCTCGTCCCTTACTTCGAGTTACGAGAGGTACTTAGTAAATTAGTTTACTTTTTCCACAATGTTTTAATTTATGATTATGTCAACACATCATAAGGTAGCATGCTAGATACGTGGTTAAAATAATTTAGAAAATTATTTTATGCTAATTCTTCCGCTGCACGTAAAAATTTAAAATTTTACGAACCCGTATCCTTGTCGACATGCACCCGGTCCCAACAGTTCGGACTTTGGATTTGCACGAAACCCTAGGTCGAACCGGCACGAGTTCCTATCCCCGAGAACTCGCCCTTCACCTACTCCTTTCAGGAGACGGTTGCCACCCAGTCCTTCGGATGGACTTTTGCTTAGCCTCCGATTACTCCGGATCTCGAGATGCCCGAACCTCGACCCGTCTCTACTCCTGTCCTTAGTCATCGCTCAGCTATGTTGCTCAGTCCCTTGGACCAAGACTTCATTACCTAGCAATCCTTCGCCAGGTGCCTAGCAGCCCTTCGCTAGGTCTTTGTTACCAAGCGGTCCTTCGCCTGGTGCCTAGCAATCCTTCGCTAGGTCTTCTATGCCTAGCAGCCCTTCGCTAGGTGCCTAGTAGTCCTTCGCTAGGTGTTAGGGTTACGATACCTAGCAGCCCTTCGCTAGGTGCCTAACAGCCCTTCGTTAGGTCTTAGGGTTTCAATACCTAGGTTAACTAGGACATTTCTTCAACTTGGGTTACTTCTCCTTTGCTCCCCTTTGTCTGTTTAATATATCACTGACTTAAGTGTATTGTCAAACATTAAAACACTTAAAGAAGAACATCATTGATGCAACTTGCACCAACAAAACCTTCTCTCAAAGCCATGGATGATAGCTCTCGGTTGTTAATCCGTTTGTATAGAGCCCCAAGCTCTGAAACCATTTGTTAGAACTCGGATGGCTAGAGAGGGGGGGGGGTGGTGAATATAGCCAAACACTTGGACTTTGTGCTTTTCAAATTTCTGCACACAAGCTTTTAGTAGCACAGTGGAAGTAGTAAAAATAGAATATGCAGAAAACTAAACCCTAAACTATGAGCAAACACAAGAACGCTAACAAGAGGATTTACAAGGTTCGGGGATAACTTGCCTCTACTCCTTGGCGTGCCCTTAAGGTGGGCGATCCCTTGATCGTCGGTAGATCAAGCCCCGGAAGATCCGGATAGAAAGCAACCTCCTTCTCGGTGGAGTAACCTCTCCATAGCGTTTCAATCAAAGAGATAATTTTAAGCACATTGAAATACAAGAAAGATCTTACTTAGCACTTAGCACAGACAAGAACACATCAAGCTTCTTCCGAGCTCCACCCAGCGACGATCTCACGCAAGAACCCCTTTCTTCGTGTCTTCTCGCTGTTGGACTCAAAGCCTATGTTGGAAACGGATAGCTAGAGAGGGGGGTGAATATAGCCAATCTCTTCGACTTTAAACACTTATGATGTTTCTGCACTCAACTTATCAGTAGCATAGCGGAAGAAACAAAGGAAACCGAAGCAGTGCAGTAAACTAAAAACTGAAATGAGAGCAAACAAAGACAACTACCAAGATCGCTAACAAGAGGGTTTACAAGGTCGGGGATAACTTACCCCTACTCCTTGGCGTGCCCTTAAGGTGAGCGATCCCTTGATCGTCGGCAGATCAAGCCCCGGTGTTCACCGAATATAACGCAACCTCCTTCTCGGTGGAGAAACCTCTCCACAGCGTTTCAAACAAGGATATAGATTTAAGCTTAATGAAACACAGAGAATACTCTTACCCAGCACCTAGCGAGGACAAGAACACAACGAGCTTATTCCGAGCTCCACCCAGTGACGATCTCACGCAAGGACTCCCTCCTTCGTGTCTTCTCACTGTTGGACTCCAAGCTCCTTGTTCTTTCCTCCAAGCACTCACGTAAGAGTTGGTTGCTTCTCGATTGCAGTTGCTTGCTCAAAGTGATGAAGACTTCAGGAACACAGCAAGCAAGTTGTGGAGAAAAACACAAAGCGCAGCAAAAACATCAGCAAGCTCAAAACTCTAGAACTCTGCTTCAACTGAAATCTTCTTCTCGCTTTTGTTTGTCCACCAAGCATCAGATGACACCATCCCTGCAGCTCCCAGTTGCCTATCTGCCAACGCCAGCTACCACTGAGCTATACCTGGACTCCCTGAGCTTCTCTCAGCCAAGCTCCAGTCTGCATCTCGGCCGTTGCAACCTGAGATGGAAAAACGGACAAACCTACTCCAAGGAAAGCCTTCATTGACTTCTCCTTGAGTGTTTGAATCCTCCCCTGTCACCTGCAGCTTAATCTGACTGTTAGAGCAGTATATCAAGCAGTAAATCAAGATTCAGAAGTGAAGCGCAGAGAATCAGATACGATCAGACTCTCTGATCGCGTCTGACAGTACAATTTGAATTAAAGTGATCGATCACCAGACCGATCCAGGGATTGTAGATCGGTCACCAGACCGATCCACCTCTGTGCTGGGATTCCCAGCTCTCACGGCAACACAGCCTAATCGGTCACCAGACCGATCAGGGTGAAGCCTGATTGGTCACCAGACCGATCAGAGTGAAGCCTGATCGGTCACCAGACCGATCAGAGTGAAGCCTGATCGGTCACCCAGACCGATCAGGACATATGAACAGTAATTCTGTAATCAGATCCTAAGTCCCTGATCGGTCACCGGACCAATCCAGGGTCTGATCCGGAGGAGAACTCACTCACTGTTCGCTCCCTGATCGGTCACCAGACCGATCAGGAGTAAGTCAGTGAGGAAGCTGCTGAAAGATCGATATAGGGGTGCAGAGGGGGGGGGGTGAATGCACTTTCTTCGGATCGTTTTGATCTCTACAGAGTTGTTAGCGCAGCGGAAATAATATGTAAAGTAAATAAACAATAAACAATGCTAACAATACCAGATTTAGTTGGTATCCACCCTGGCCGGGTGACTAATCCAACAATCCGTCGGTGGATCACTCCTCGGATAACCTCCTGCTAGAACTCGTCGCTCCTTATGGGTGGAGAAACCTCGCCACAACACCAAGGACACTTCCTGAGTATATGAGACTACTAACTTGCCCTATCCAAGCAAGTTTCGTTGAAAGGAATGATAGGAAACGAGCCCCTTTAAATAGGGCTCGAATCTGAAACAGCCGCTACCAGTCGACTGACCAAATGGCAGTCAACTGGTCCCACTCAGATTCGACCGTTACAGTATAACGTTCAAATTCTGGCCAGCTGTTCCAGTTGGCACCAGTCGACTGCCCCAAGGGAAGTCGACTGGTCCGAGACCTAAGCCTAGGGTTTCTCTCCGAGTACAAATCTCTCCGCACTCAAACCCTCCCGGCTTAACCCCTGAGTACATGCCCTCATACTCAGCCACTCCCAACCTAGTTGACTCTTCACCAGCAGTCTTGACTGTTGCCTTCACGCCCTCTCCATCTTTGGCCCTCGTCCCTCGGATGCGCACGCAAGCCTCCAGCTTGCCTCCATGCCACCCTTCACGTACGCCTCGAAGTCTGTGTCCCTTGGCTCATCATCTCTGCTATCAATGGTCCCTCGGATGCGCACGTAAGTCTCCAGCTTACCTCCATGCCATCCTTCACCTGAAGACGTCAACCAAGTCCATGCGTACCTGTACACCTGCACACTCATGTATACATGTGAGAACAACACGAATCCTAACTTAACCATATTGCCCACTCATCAAAACATTATGATCCTCCAGATCATCTCAGGGCCGATTGCACCAACAGCTGCTTGCTCCCTGATCGGTCACCGGACCGATCAGACATCGCTGGATCGGTCACTAGACCGATCCCCGAAGGAGCAGCGTGCCAATATCCCTTATCGATCACCAGACCGATCCAGGGAGTCAAACCCAGCCCTCCAAGCTCGGGTTTCATCCACCTTAGCCCTCCAAGCTAAGGATTTTTCAATCTAACTCTCCAAGTTGGGAATTTGCACCTAACCCTCCAAGTTAGGACTTTTCACCTAGCCCTCCAAGCTAGGACTTTTCACCTAGCCCTCCAAGCTAGGACTTTTCACCCAACCCTTCCGAGTTAGAACTTCATCCAACCTAGCCCTCCAAGCTAGGCACCTGACCCTCCAAGCCAGGACTTTTCACCTAATTCTCCAAGTCGGGACTTTGCACCTAACCCTCCAAGTTAGGACTTTTCACCTAGCCCTCCAAGCTAGGACTTTTCACCCAACCCTTCCGAATTAGGACTTTCCAACACCTAGCCCTCCAAGCTAGGATTTTACACACCTAACCCTCCAGGTTAGGATTTTTCAAACTCTGCCTAATCCTCGATCAGGACTTAATCATAATCATCATAATCATCAACCTAAACTAAAATCGGTGTCAACACCAAAACAACAATCAGGGCCAGACTGCATCAACAATCTTCCCCTTTTTGTTGTTTGACAACCCGATTTTAAGTTTAGGGATTCTCACTTTTCTCAAATTTAGAATCATAGGGGAATCAAGATCCTCCCCCTACAACATGATCATTCTAAGCTTAACCAATCCACACTCTCCCCCTTTGTCGAACACCGAAAAAGGGGCTAGAGGGGCTATTAAGTTTAAAACAAACTCCCCCTCAACCCTAGTGGTATCCCAGAACAACAAAGATTCGATGGAATTGTTTTCGAAGTATATGATATCATGTGGAAAAGATAGATCAAGATGAAACCATCACATACATCATATGAATCTATAACATGTCATAACGGTCATATACATCAAGTGGACATGGCATCAAAAACATAATCATGGCAATGTAGCAAGTATGCAAATAGTAGTCATCATAGCATCAACAAGAAGCATACTAAAGTAGGATAAAAATGCAGCAAGGGCAGACATGGCAATTCATGAAATATCCAGATAAAACACAAGATACAATACACATGCATCACAGTCAAAATACTTGTGGCACAAGGCCACAATAGACAAGTCAAGGGGCATTCAGCTAAACGTCACACAACTGAGTAGTCAAAGACACATATCACCAGGAGAGACAATGGACAACCAAACTCAACTATCAGCGGGGGGATCGTCATCGTGCACGAGATCATCCATCGTGGCATCAGTAGGAGCAAAGGACCCTGGTGCAGTACTTGATGAAGGTGCACCTCCTGGAAATGTGTGGCTGCGCCACTCATCATACCATGTCTGCTGGAGGGTACGGGTCCCCGAGACCTCGGTCTCGATCCTGGTCAGTCGGCAATCGAAGGAGCGAAAGCCTGACCAAAACTCCTCGCGATCTGTCGCCCCCAACTGAATAAACTCCTGTAGCGTCTGATCCAGCTCTGAGATCTGCCAGCGCAGATCTGGATCCGGCTCGTCGTAGTCATCATCAGCAGCAGCAGCAGCAGCGGCTGGCGCCTGAACCTGTGGACCTCCCCTCGGTAACTCACCAAGAACCCTACCATCTTTCCAAACCAACGCCCGATCGTGCCCCCGAACAATGATGCCGGACTTGGCGAATGCTCGCCGTCCAAGTCTGCAATCCTGTCGGACCATAGGCATCGTCCGACCCTTGGTGACATCAACACCTACTGACATGATCCAGTCGGTGATGACGTGACCAAAAGGCATGTAGACCGTGCGGCGGCTGGCTCTCGATAAGATAGAATGGACTGGAAGATGCTCTCTATGATATCGAAGTCCAATCGGCGGTGCATGTCGTAGAGCATCAGACAGTGATAGGGTCGAATCTCAGTTAAAGGTTAGGAGGTGATTGGGAGAATACAATTTGTGATAATCTTGAATAATATGTAGCTAGTGGGAGAAAGACGCAGTGCAGCAAAGGTAGGAGAGTCAGGGCCCAATTCATCAAGTCCGTCGGGACGAGGAAGATCGAAGAAGTACTGATGGATACCATCTGGAGTGACATCCGCAAACGGTGCCAATAACGGATCGGGAAGCTCAGGGTAGATCGAATACATGTTTGGTGATCGACGACCACCCAAATACTCTGCCAAGATCTCGTAGGAAAAGTCAAGGTTCTTCATGGCGACTCGAGTGGTGAACTCGAAGCCTCCTTAAGGTTCCTGCTGAAGATTGTTATAGAATTCAGAGACGAGGTCATAATTGATAGTTCTTTCCAGAGAGAGGAGAAAACCAAGGTTGTAATGCAGGACTATCTCCATGATCGATGGACAATACTCAGTCAGGAAGGGGACATCTATTGATCGGCAGGGTAGCATTTTGAAAGTCCTTGACTAGAAGGCCTATTCACAAGCCGTATTTGGGAATCGGGAGCTCGAAGAAGGCTGAGGCCTTCTGGATGGCACAGGTGAAGAGGGGGCTTTCCCCCTCGAGCTACCCTCAACAGCTTTTTTCCCTTTAGAAGATTTTCTAGGGAATTGAAATGATCAAGACACAGGATTTAATCAGGAATTGATCATACATGGTTTGAATCAATTGAGCAAGGTTGATACGAATGTAGGTTGAATCATACAAAGTCAAGAGGTGATCATACAAGGAAAGACCCAATCAGAGAATATAATCAAGACCCATGAATCAAAAGCATATAGTAATCAGAAGATAGAATTGATCAAGAACAGGATATAACATAGATAGGTCACGGTCAAAGTAAGAGATCACGGCACAACAAAAAGTCACAGCACAAAACACGGTTAGCCTCACACCATAATTTATGAAATGATTTGTAAGGAGAACTAAACCAAAAACTCACTTTGGTGTCATTAGTAAGCTTCTTGAAAGGAAAAAGTTTGCGCAGGAGAAGCAGTCAGCGCAAGTGAGATCGCGAGATCCTTCAGCGAGAGAGAGCGTCGCAGGATGTTGGAGGAAGACAGAACTTGGAGAAAACTCTCTTCACACTCATGAAAGGGAGACGAGGGCACTGGGAAGGCTCTCGCACGAAGCAAAGGTTGCGCGAGTGAGGGGTTTCGGCGCTAGGGTTCGGCGCTGTAGAGTTTTTCGTGAAGTTAATCAGTTGGTGGATCGGTCCACCAACCGTAATTTAATGCGATTGAACGGATCACCGTTCGATCTGATAGCACCCAGACCGATCAGGCTATAGCCTGATCGGACTGAATCAAGCCTGATCGGTCTCATCGATCAGGTATGCTCCTGATCGATTGGTTGATCGATCAGGGAGAGAACAGTAGGTTCGCGAGGCTTACTGTGAGCCCCCTGATCGGTCTGTGGACCGGTCTCAGCAGGGTGCCAGATTGGTCCGGGGACCGATCCAGGCTGGCTCAGTAAGGTTGATCAGAATTTCGTGAAGTCACTGAAGGCCCTCCGATCGGTCTGTGGACCGATCATTGCAGAGTGGAGCCAGATCGGTCCGTGGACCGATCAGCCTTATGCCTGATCGGTCCGGTGACCGATCAGGGTTCCTGATACTCCCTGATACGATCTGAAACATTCAGTTTCAGATTTTCAGAAATTTTCCCACAAGATCTGTCGAACTTGGATATGATCTCATGACTAAAATAGATCCTTGAACAAGGGTCTAAAGTCCTTATAGGTTCAACAATCACTTTGCTCCACCCAAATGGAGTCAAACTCAATCAACAATCATTCAAGCAAATTCAATCAAGTTTTGTTCCAAATTCAGTGTTCCAATCAAGTTTCCTTGATTGGAATGTCCAAGTATGATCATGGAGCCATATACACATATGTTATGCAATGGTTTTCCCCATACTTGATCACCACAGTGATTATTATCTCATCAACTTAATTCCTCAAGGGATGCATTGACATTTTGAGAAATTTAGTTGATCCTAACATCTCACCCCATATCTAGCAAACAAAAATGTTTTGGTAAACCTTATAGTTTGTGTGAGATGTTCCCAAAGTTACCCAATTGTTTCCCAACAATTTCGAAATAATCATGAAGGGTTTGAGTGCAATTTGAAATTCATGAAGCACGACACATTCCCAACTCCCGTCTTAGGAAACTAAATTCATTTTCGGGGAGTGGTTTAGTGAAAATATCATCTAGGTTTGATTTGGACTCTACATGAGAGAGTACAATATCTCCCCTAGCTACATGATCCCTAATGAAGTGGTGACGCACCTCAATATGTTTGGTCCTAGAACGATGGACTGGATTCTTGGTTAAGTTAATTGTGCTTATGTTATCACATAACACTTGCACACCCTTGTAACTCAATCCATAGTCCTCTAAAGTATGTATCATCCACAACAATTGTGATACACTCTCTCCCATGGCGATATATTCTGCCTCGGTCGTGGAGAGAGCAACACAATGTTGCTTCCGACTTGACCAACTTACTAAGGACGAACCTAAGAATTGGCAACCCCCACTTGTACTTTTCCGGCCCAACTTACATCCAGCGTAGTCGGAATCCGTATTGCCAATTAAATCAAATGATTCGGTATGGGGGTACCATAGACCGACTCCAATTGTGCCTTTTAGATATCTCAAAATTCGCTTAACAGCGATTAGGTGAGATTCCTTGGCACAAACTTGATACCTACCGCACATACCCACAGCAAATAGTATATCAGGTCGACTAGCTGTAAGGTATAGCAAACTGCCTATCATGCTTCGATATTGAGTCAAATCAACGGGTTTACCACTCTCATCATTGTCTAATCTTGTGTTTGTAGCCATGGGAGTGGTTACCTCTTTTGAATCACTCATATTGAATTTTCGAAGCATTTCTTGTGTGTATTTCGATTGGTGCACATGAATCCCATCACGAGTTTGCTTGATTTCGAGTCCAAGGAAGAAAGTCAACTCTCCCACTAGACTCATCTCAAATTCATTTTTCATGTGTCCAATAAACTCATTCAAATAGCCCTTATTGTTTGAGCCACAAATTATGTCATCGACATATACTTGGGCTACAAAAATATTATCACCATCTCTTCGTAGAAATAGTGTAGGGTTTATTTGGCCTCTAACGAAGCCCTTCTCAATTAGGAATGTTGACAACCGCTCATACCAAGCTCGGGGTGCTTGTTTAAGGCCGTAAATTGCCATTTTGAGCTTGAACATGTGGTTTGGAAATTCGGAACTCTCAAACCCCGGTGGTTGTTCGACATAGACCTCTTCCTTAATTAGACCATTTAGAAAGGCCGATTTGACGTCCATTTGATATAATTTGAAACCACGATGTGCTGCAAATGCTAGCATCAATCGGATGGACTCTAATCGTGCCACGGAAGCATAAGTCTCATCATAGTCAAGGCCTTCAACTTGACTATAGCCCTTGGCTACTAAGCGTGCCTTGTTTCTAATGATTTCTCCCTTATGGTTCAATTTGATCTTGAAGACCCATTTGGTTCCAATAATGGAGGTCTTCTTAGGTCTAGGGACTAAGTCCCAAACTTGACTCCTTTCGAATTGACCTAGTTCATCTTGCATTGCAATGATCCAATCGGGATCATTTAATGCTTCATCAATTTTTCTAGGTTCAATTTCGGAAATTAGGGCAACTTCATTAGCCTCATTCCGGAAGAATGATCTAGTTCTAACCCCATGATGGATGTCTCCAACAATTTGGTCTTGGGGATGACTAGAGGCTAATCTAGCTTGCCTTGGTGATGGTGGTGCTTCTTGAACGGGTTCACTAGACACAAGTCCAGCCTCAGGATCCGGCTGATCAATGGGTTGTCTAGGTTCACCGTCATCAGACTCATCACCATCAACAACACTTGGAGTTTCATTCAAACTTAGTCTCCTAAGTTCAAGTTGACTCCTTCTACATTTTCTGATTGGTCACTTGATTTTGAAATTTCTTCAAAAACCACATCAGAAGACTCTTCAACTAATTTAGATTTCTTGTTGTAGACTCGGTAGGCTTTGCTAACGAGGGAGTACCCGACTAGTATCCCTTCATCAGCCTTTGCCGTGAACTTTCTAAGGTGATCCTTGGTGTTTAGAATGAACACCTTGTTGGTGCAGAATGCACCCAAGTCAAACCTGTGTTTTGATAATGGCAACAGAGGTCAAAAGTTAAGTGTTTCTTGTTTTCTAACAAGTGAATCTAGTGTGCAGGAAAAGCCCTAGCGAAGGACTGCTAGGCACTGGCGAAGGAATGCCATGGTAAAAAGCCCTAGCGAAGGACTGCTAGGCACTGGCAAAGAATGCCAGAGTCAAAAGACCTAGCGAAGGACTGCTAGGCGCCAGGCGAAGGACAACCTGGGACTAAAGCCCTAGCGAAGGAATGCTAGGCACCGAGCGAAGGGCAGCTCGGCATCCAAGACCTGACAAAGGACCGTCAGGCAAAAGTCCAACCAGAGGAACGGTTGGCATTAGGTAAATTCTCCCGAGAGGAGTAGGTGAGGACGCGTTCCCCGTCGAGGGAACAGTAGGCGTCGGTTCGACCTAGGGCTCCATTTTGGAGACCAAAGTCAGAACCAAGACAGCTAAGGCTGTATAAACTAACCAATTAATGTCTTGTTGTGTTTTTGGACTAACCCTGGATGCAGGACCGAAGGAACGAGTGTCTGCAGCTCAGAGAGCCTCAAAGGAGTGAGGCAACAGCTGACCAGGGCGCCCGGAGTGTCCCGGGCGCCCCCAAGGTGAACACAAAACACACAAACAAGAAGCGCGCCTCGACAGTTCAACCTGCGGGCGCCCCAGTGCTCCAGGGCGCCCCCGTTGCTCCCGGGCGCCCCCTGCGCTGCGGGCGCCCCCATGCGCAACCCTCGAACCAGAACCCCTCGAAGCCAAGAAGATAGAAGTTTGACCCGGTCAATCTAGGCGCCCCGAGCGCTCCGGGCGCCCCGGTCAAAGCGGATCCAGAGGATCAGACGCGACCGAGACTTTGGCAGATCAAAGGCCACGTGGGGGCGCCCCCGACGTCCCGAGCGCCCCCAGGCCCTATATAAAGGGCCCTCGACCAAGGCTTCAAAGCATCAATTCTCTCAACGCCTCAAAGCTCTTCTGCTCTCATGCCTTGCTCCGGAATCCTTCCAACTCGAGCCAACGACGTCCTGCTGCTCCGAAAAAGTCGATCTACTCCGGATGTCGGTAAAAGAGCTATTTAAAAGTTTACTGTACTTAATTTGCAATCCTTTGTAAACTATTTTGCGCATAATATAGAATTGCCCAAAGTAAACGGTCAACGACCGTGGGCCTTGGAGTAGGAGTCGACACAGGCTCCGAACCAAGTAAAAACGACCGCGTCTCTGTGTTATTTTTTATTTTCGCTGTGCACTTGCTCATAATTTTCCTAAAGAAAGAATACCGATATTCTCCCCCCCTCTATCGGTTCTATCGATCCAACAAGTGGTATCATAGCGGGGAAGTTCAAACCTGGTGCAACCATCAGTTTGAAATTTTTTTTCAGATTTTTATTTTCTATTTTTTTTCCCTTACGAATTTTTCGTTAAATATTTCGTTCGATTTTTTTTGTTAAGCGAGGTTGGTGCAACACCTCTCGTTATTTAATTTATCCAGCACTACTAATCCAAGACCTAGTCTTGGAAAATTTATTTTTCTGTTAAGTTTTCTGTTTCAGATTAAATGACCATGCAAGAGGGATTTAGCACCGCCAGACCTCCACTCTTCAGTGGAGAAGACTTTTCCTACTGGAAAAGCCGTATGGAAGTGACGGACCCAAACTATGTGTCACGAATGTGGGTCTCAAATTTAGAATTTATAAATGAATGCTGGAAACACTTTTACAATCAAAAGTATGAAAATGTAATATAGGGGCCACAGGTCGTATTTTTCTCGGGGACTAGTTAATATAATTTGATTCGCGCTTGGTTTATGTCGTTTATGTTTTGGGGTTTCAAAGAAACAAATTTAGTTTTGGAATACAATCGAAATTGAAATTGTAATGAAAATAGAAGACTCTTAAAGTAATGCACTAAACAAGAAGTTGGTTCTAAAGGGAAAACTCAACTAATGGAACCCTAATTAAAGCACTTACAAAGTTTTTATGGCAACTGTTTTCTGATTTCAAACACAAAAGATGATGCTGAGAATTGAGGTAAAAACAGTGATGGGAGTTTCCGAAAATTAACAAGCTTAACACAATTAATAGCATGCAAAAGTAAAACTCAACCAAGCAATTGAACCTAAACTAGCCCAAGTGTTTTTGGATCCCAACCACTGCCAACAAAATTCAGATTTGAGTAAGTGCAAGCTTATTGATTCAAACACAATCTTATGCCACAAAATCAAGTTGAAATTCGGATGCAATTGAATCCAAGGGCAGTTGGCACGCAAGGGATAATTCCTTGTGCCAAAAACCAATTTCAAATCAAGAAATGAGTGATCTTTCAACTCGACTTTTTAAAACTGATTGGTTCGTTTGTGAAACAAAGGTTTAAGGAAAAACTAAGCAAGATTCTGAACAGGAATTCGAGCTGAAACCAGAGCTAACAAAGCAAAAGAAATCAGAAGCTGGGATATGCAGTAATTCAAATTCGATTTTCAGAATTCAGCTCTAGCTAAACTAAAAACCTGGAATGAATTGCAAGAAATCGAAATTAAGCTCTAAGTTAACTAAGGAAACCTATATCTGACTAAAATGCAGGAATTAATGAAGAAAACTAGTCCTAAAGTAATTCACTTAAGACACAACCGAAAGCTAACTTGAGTATTCAGAAATTTCAGAAATTAATAGCAGCATTGGAATAGATTAACTAGTTGGATGCAAAACTAATGGAACAACTACTAACACTACTTGAAGCTAGATTAAGGAGCAATGAACCTAGTGATTTCTGAGTTTGGCTGGCAGTTCAATTACAAATAGCAGCATAAACAGATTGAAAATTCAGAATTACTTGGCACGCTAGCAACACAATTGGCACGCAACTAATGGAAACTAAATTGAACTGAAATTTAGCTCTATTAATCACTAAACAAGTTCCTAACTTACTGAACTCGAAGATTAAACTCTTAATTAAGCTAAACAATGCAGAATTGAAAACTAAGATAACCTAAAACTGAATTTTTGTAGAAACAAAATAGAATTTGCTCAAAACTGTAAATTACAACCAAACAATGGAAAATTAAGTATCTAAACTACTCCTCAACCCTTTTCCAACTCGAGAAATTCTTGGTTGTCAATCAAGAACTGGCTTCGAACCCTTAGGCTCAGCAAATCAGAGGACAATCAATTCTGAACTCGATTCTGCATCAAATCTGCGCTTGCTGGAATTTTTCAATCCGATCTACTCCCTCTCAATTGGGTGAGCTGCGATGACGATTTGGGAAGCTTCTGGGATCACTTGAGAACCCCTACAAATGATTCGGAAGCTTTGAAATGGTCTGTGGTTGAGAAAAAGGTGATCGGACTGAGGACTCCCGAAACCCTCAAGAAATCCCGTGTTCCAGCGCAATTGAGCAGAATTCTTCAAACCTTGATCACCAAAAACTTGATTCTCGATCTGGATTGAAAGATGAGGTGGTCACGCCTTCTTGGAAGCAAAAACTTTCAAAATCAATGAAGAACTGATGAAGAACGGTGAAGAATGCTGAAGACGCGACAAAGGTTTTCTGCGCAGAAGATTTCCTTAAGTATTTAGCTTTGAACGGTCCAGATTGATCCACTTCAATCCAACGGTTGATCTTGGTCTGATTTGAGCCAAACTTTGATGATGATGATCTGGGGTCAGGATCTGCCTCGTGGTAGCTCGGATCCCCCAGATATGCAACGGATGGTCCAGATCTACTTAGTCTTTGAATGGACGATCTAGAGCCCTCCAAGCTTGATCCAACGGTTGATTTAGCTCTGATTGGAATGAAACCTTCAGATCTTGATCCTAGAGCTTGATCAACCCTAGCCCTAGCTCGGATTGCTTCATATCATCCCGGATGGCTCAGATCTAGCCACTTTTGAATCGAACGACCCAGATTTAATCGTAATCTTGATAATCTGATCCGGGTCACTTCTGACTCGATTTTGACCCAATATGCCCTAGGTCCATGAACCTTTTATGCCTACAAAAAATAAATCAAGAATTTAGTGGCCAATTAACTCAAATATATGTAATTTTGCAATTAAGTCCAAAATATGAATAAGTTCTAAAACCTAGGGTAATTTCACAATTTTAGCAATAAAAACATAGATCAAACATGGATTTAAGCAGCTCAAATAATCAATAAAATAGTATTTATCAGGAAGTCCACCTGAAAACTCAGGTGGGCATGTGGATCATCATCCAGTCCGGACTGGAGATACCCAAAACTGCTGATGGACTTCCTCAAAGCTACACAGGGTGGGACACCGCTCTGTAACGAAAAATCGAAGCCGACGCTAAAGCGACTCAAACTCTTCAATGTGGATTGACGAAAGAAGAGCTGAACCGCATGGGCCCCTTCAACAGTGCGAAGGAACTTTGGGCAAAACTGATCGAGCTGCACGAAGGGACATCAGATACTCGGATCAGTAAGAGGGATCTGCTTCTGAACAAACTCTACACCATCAAGATGTCTGACAACGAAACAGCAGCTCAGCTCCACGCACGAATCTAAGAGTTGATGAACGGTCTCCACACAATAGGTCACAAGGTTGAAAATCGTGACTTAATAAGGTATGCCTTAAACGCTTTCCCTAGAAACACCTTGTGGGCATCTATGGTAGATGCATACAAGGTCTCAGGGGATCTTTCAAAAATAAAATTAGATGAATTGTTTTCTGAACTAGAACTGCACGAACAAACTAACACCAATATGGTTGAGAAAGGTATTGCTTTCGTTGCAGGTAAAACTGGAAGGACAACAAAGAAGAAGCCTGAACCCGAACCCGAGTCTAACTCAGACTCAGATTCAGAAGAAGAAGAAGAAGGAGATCAAACTAAGCTGGTCCGAATAGCCCGAAGCTACTACAAGGAGCTAAAGAACCGAACCAACAAACGGAAAATCACCCGAAGAAAGGACGAACCAGCTGAACCCGCAAACAAGCCCAATGTGACCTGCTACGAGTGCAAGAAAAAGGGCCACTATAAGTCAGAGTGCCCTAACCTAAAGGAGACTAAAAAGACGAGAAGAAAGAAAGCGCTTCAAGCAACCTGGGACGAGTCTTCCTCAGAAGAAGAAGAAGAAGCACCTCAATCAAACCTACTAGCCCTGACCGCCTCAGATAAAGTCGAGACTGAGTCAGAATCAGAACAGGACGACGGCGAGCTGACCTTTACAGAAGACGGCGAAATTAAGGTAACTGGTTTTAATAGATGTCAATTAAGTGAATTAATTTCATTTCTTTCTCGAGATTTGGCAAAAGTCAAACTCCGAGTCGAATCCCTCCGACAGGAAGTAAAACTCCTGAAAGAGGGAGCTGACTCTAAACCCTTAACCGAGAAGGTTCAGGAAGGAACTCCTACTCAAGTTGAAAAACTTGAAAAGGAGAACTCCTCCCTGAAAGCTCAGGTTAAGGATCTTAGATCAGCATTAGAACGATTTACATCTGGTTCCAAGGGTCTTGACATGATCCTTGGAAAACAGAAATCAGTTCTAAATCGATCCGGACTGGGCTATAGAACCAAATCCCGGCAAAGATCTTACTTTGCTATATTGAATCAGTCCAGAGGTAAAATTCAGGCATGGGTATCTAAACTATACCTGAACAAATCGACTGGATCAAATCAGTATTGCATCCCCAAGGACAAGATTCACATCTTACCCAACCATCACCGTGGCTTTAGTCCAGGGGGAGCCAAACTGAAAACAATATTCATTATTAGATAAGAACTTCATTCTTGATTGCAATATGATTGTTTGCTTGTTTATTTAATTTCTGCAATATTACCATGCTTAGACTTAGGCTAGTTTAAGGACTGAACAAACTTAGCTGAAACTTGACAACATAGTATTGGGTGGAGGTGAGGGGATAGTACGTTAGGGAAGCCAATTTGGCGGAACTAGCCGAAGCTACCGATCCAAGACCCAAACTAGTTAGACCATAAATTTTTCAAAGAATTTTTGAAAATGAAATTTCATTAAAAGGCTTTGTCAAGGAAAGGGTGGATGATTCCATAAGGCTACGGCCAAAGAAGGCCTAGTGCCTCGCCAAGACCTGGAAGCTAATTTTTGAAATTCAAATTCAAATTATTTTTTATCAAATTCGAATCTAACACAAAATTTCAGTTATTTGTAGATTTAAACATCATTTTAAAAATATTTCAAAATTAATTAAGTTTTCAAAATTTAATTGTTTTCAAAATTAATTAAGTTTTCAAAATTTAATTGTTTTCAAAATTAATCAAAATTTTCAAAACAGTCTTAACTGTCAAAACCTGTCTCACGAAACCTATAAGGCTAACGTGATTGAAAACCCTAGATTTGGGTGAGACAGTAGGATTAATACTCAATTGGAAATTCCTTGATTCCTATATTATGAATTAATCATGTATTTAAGATCACAAGTCAAACCATGATCAACATAGTCAAACCATGGTCAAAGCAGTCAAACTAGAAGTCAAAACAGTCAAATCAATTCCAACCATGGTCAAACCGATTAAACCATGGTCAAAATAATGACAAGACAAAACTTTATCTTTACCAACACTATTCCGGGCGCCCGGAACCACGCGGGCGCCCCTACCCCACCTTTTCTTACTCCCTAGGCAAAAAGCTGATTTTGCTTTTGACCAGGGCGCCCGGAACCACGCGGGCGCCCCCATCACCTCCAATGCAGCAAAAGCTGCAAAAGCTCTCTGTTGAGGGCGCCCGGGCTGTCCCGGGCGCCCCCAACAGCCAAAAGCTACTGCCTTTGGCAGCAGTTGCTGACCGGGGCGCCCGGAAGCTCCCGGACGCCCCCATTGGTTTGCCTATATAAGGCACCCGAATTCCCCTTCTCTTTCACACCAAAATCAACCTTCTTCTTCACTTCTTTCTCTTCAAGAAGACCTTGCAAGTCCTCATCCTCAACTATGCCTCCCCGAGCCGTCCGGTATGATTATTATTTATTGCATTTAAATTTATTCTCTCATGCAATATCTTTATTCTTCCTTTAATTTCCTTAACTTAGAAGACGCCGACCAAACCCGGCCAACCCCGGTGCCGAACCTAGTCCGGACCCTAGATTTCCTACCCTAGAGCTATGTAATAGGTTTGCACAAATCATTTACAAGCCTATTAAAACGAGTTATCTCAATAGGCACTTCTTTACCCAATCATGCCCAGTCGCTATGAACATCATCAATTTCTATCAATTGGATAATCTTGTCTTCTGCACGCATACCATTAATGAATCTTTATGTGCAGAATTCTACAATAATATACTTCGACAAGATAATCTAATGTTTCACACTACTGTCCAAGGGATTCCTTTGACCATCACCCCTACTCTGTTGAACCGTTTCCTAGGACTGCGACCCTCTCAGTCAACATTCTGCTGCTATCCTCCTAGGACTCCACCATTTGATCCTCCCTACTCAGACATTATCCTAGATACCATCCACTCCTATTTCTATAGGGCAGACCTCCCCGCAAATAGACGCTTCCAAGCTGTTGAACTTCAGGCACAGAACTATGCCTTGTATAGAGTTCTGGTCCACTGTATCTTACCACTCTCCACCTGAGACCTAGGGACTATGCGACCCTTTCATGCTTTCCTTCTTTATGCCCTAGTCCATCATCTTGACCTAGACATTGGACTCCATATGTTTCATACCATTCTGCATGCGTCCAATGTCACGACCCAGGGACGAGTGCGCACACCATATTGCCACATCATCACATCCCTCCTACATCACCACGGTCGTGACATTACCGTTGGTGAAATTACCGCTATGACTGACTTTGACAAAATAGGATTTAGGAACTTTTCGTTAGCGGGTCTAGAGGTGTCGGCCACCGGGGTTCTTAGTTGGAGACGACAGCAGGCCGGAGCCCCGATCGACTCAGACGAGGAGGTCGAAGTCGACGTTGGAGACATCGCTGCAGCAGCCCGAGCACACATCGACGAGCCCGCTCCACCGACACTCTACCAGAGAGTGACACATTTAGAGACAAAGGTTCAGAGTCTCCGAGAGGAGGTCGAAGCCTACCACATAAAGCAGATGGAAGCTCGCCGAGCCGATCGAGAGGTGGCTGACGCACGATTCATTGAGATGATGACACGATTTGATGCATGGCAGCCTGGCCCGTCTGATCATCCCGGTCCTTCGTCTTAGATTCACTTAGCATTGTACCTATTTGACTGCCCCTACTCAATAGGGTTGACTTGTGTTTGACTATTTGACTGTGTTGAACCTTGAGTACCTGCTTTATTATCTGTTGACCATTTTTTTTGCAGTTAGGATTGTGCTCGGTAGAATAGATTAAATTTTTTTTGATTTAAAAATTTATTTCTAAAAATAGAATTTGAAAAACTGTTTTACTTAATTTCAAAATCAGTTTTCATTTTCGACTTAGTTTTATTTTTATTTCAAAACTACCCCCTTTAAAAATTAGGGTTTTTTCGAAATTGGACTTAGCCTAGGCCCTAACCCTAGAACTGCATGCACCTATAGACTTAGAAGCCAGCATCTCACAAGCACCTTAGGGTACTTTTGATTGATAACCTAGAAAGGGTTGAGATGCTTAGGTCTTTGCCTTAATTCAAGATGCTTTAAGTCAGTGCATCTGCAGTAATTGGGGCACTAAATACAACTTACACAGCAATCAAGTTAAGTGTCAAGCTTAGAAAATCTAACTTGAACAGAAACACTTAACTTGACTAACCCTAGCAAAAACTACTGTTTCTAACAGTTAGTTAGTAGCTAATTGGGTTAGACAGGTCCCTACAGAGAAAATTGACTGAGTTAGTTTAAGTCTAATTAGGAATTGATTCAGTACAGCAAGATCTTACTTATTTCCTTTATGCAATCTTATTTCTTCTATATTTATCTATTTTGATATATGGCAAAGGGGGAGAGATAGGGAAAGGAGAGAGTAAAATTAATTTTCGTTTTTCAAAAAAAAGGTTTTCAAAAATTACTTTTCGTTATTCAAAAAGTTTTCAAAAATTTAATTTTACTCATTCAAAAAGTTTTCAAAAATTTTCTCACTTAAGCTGTTCTTAAAGCTTTCAAAATTTTTACTCAAGCTTTCAAAATTTTGCTAAGTACTCTAACCTTTCAAAATTGTCTTACTTAAGATTGTCAAAATTTTAATAAGTACTTTAAAGCTTAAGTTTGTCAAAACTGTATAAATACAATGTTACATAGTACTTAGGTTTTTCAAAGTTATTAAGTACTTAAAGTTTTCCAAATGCACTTTATTAAGTACTTAAAGTTTTCCAAATGCACTTTATTAAGTACTTAAAGTTTTCCAAATATACTTTATACTTAAGTTTTCCAGATATACTAAAGTGTTTCAAAGCCTACTAAGTACTGAAGCCTTTTAAATCCTACTAAGTACTTAAGCTAGCATTTTCAAAACTCATGAGTACCTTAAAACTTTAAACTTTTTAAGTACTCTAATGTACTTTTAACTTAAGTTATTAAAAGATTTCTAAATACCTAAAACTTAAGTTTCTCAAAGTACAAGTAAAGTTTTTTAAACCCCACGAATTTTTGAAAAATCTAGGGGGAGATTCCTTTCAGGGGGAGGGAACAAAAGATAAACCTTTTTAATGTTTGGTTAAACTTAACTTTTTGAACTAGGGTTGCCATAAATCAAAAAGGGGAAGATTGTTGGTGCAGAATGCACCCAAGTCAAACCTGTGTTTTGATATTGGCAACAGAGGCCAAAAGTTAAGTGTTTCTTGTTTTCTAACAAGTGAATCTAGTGTGCAGGAAAAGCCCTAGCGAAGGACTGCTAGGCACTGGCGAAGGAATGCCAGGGTAAAAAGCCCTAGCGAAGGACTGCTAGGCATTGGAAAAGGAATGCCAGAGTCAAAAGACCTAGCGAAGGATTGCTAGGCGCCAGGCGAAGGACAGCCTGGGACTGAAGCCCTAGCGAAGGAATGATAGGCACCGAGCGAAGGGCAGCTCGGCATCCAAGACCTGACAAAGGACCGTCAGGCAAAAGTCCAACCAGAGGAACGGTTGGCATCAGGTAAATTCTCCCGAGAGGAGTAGGTGAGGACGCGTTCCCCGTCGAGGGAACAGTAGGTGTCGGTTCGACCTAGGGCTCCATTTTGGAGACCAAAGTCAGAACCAAGACAGCTAAGACTGTATAAACTAACCAATTAATGTCTTGTTGTGTTTATGGACTAACCCTGGATGCAGGACCGAAGGAACGAGTGTCTGCAGCTCAGAGAGCCTCAAAGGAGTGAGGCAACAGCTGACCAGGGTGCCCGGAGTGTCCCGGGCGCCCCCAAGGTGAACACAAAACACACAAACAAGAAGCGCGCCTCGACAGTACAACCTGCGGGCGCCCCCGTGCTCCCGGGCGCCCCCTGCGCTGCGGGCGCCCCCATGCGCAACCCTCGAACCAGAACCCCTCGAAGCCAAGAAGATAGAAGTTTGACCCGGTCAATCCGGGCGCCCCGAGCGCTCCGGGCGCCCCGGGCGCCCCGGGCGCCCCGGTCAAAGCGGATCCAGAGGATCAGACGCGACCGAGACTTTGGCGGATCAAAGGCCATGTGGGGGGGGGGTGAATATCGGCTTCAAAGCATCAATTCTCTCAACGCCTCAAAGCTCTTCTGCTCTCGCGCCTTGCTCCGGAATCCTTCCAACTCGAGCCGACGACGTCCTGCTGCTCCGAAAAAGTCGATCTACTCCGGACGTCGGTAAAAGAGCTATTTAAAAGTTTACTGTACTTAATTTGTAATCCTTTGTAAACTATTTTGCGCCTAATATAGAATTGCCCAAAGTAAACGGTCAACGACCGTGGGCCTTGGAGTAGGAGTCGAAACAGGCTCCGAACCAAGTAAAAACGACTGCGTCTCTGTGTTATTTTTTATTTCCGCTGTGCACTTGCTCTTAATTTTCCGAAAGAAAGAATACCGATATTCACCCCCCCTCTATCGGTTCTATCGATCCAACACACCTTACAACCAAACACCCTAAGGTGTTTAACCGTAGGTGGTTTCCCAAACCAAAGCTCATGGGGAGTGTTTCCTAGAAACCTATGAATGAGGACCCGATTTTGCACATAGCAAGCTGTATTTACAGCTTCAGTCCACAAGTAACTCGGTAGTGAGTACTCATTGAGCATGCTTTGTGCAGTCTCTTGTAAAACACGGTTCTTCCTCTCTACAACACCATTTTGTTGTGGTGTTCTAGGAGTAGAGAACTCATACCTATAACCTCTATCTTGACAAAATTCTAAAAACCTTTGGTTTTGAAATTCACCTCCATCATCACTTATAATTGTCTTAATGGTTGATGATTTTTCATTTTCAACTCTTATACAAAAAGAAATGAAAATATCTAAGGTTTGGTCCTTATATTTCAAAAAGTAAGTCCATGTATATCTAGTGAAATCATCAATGATCACAAAATAATATCTACTTCCATTCAATGATATGATAGTACTACAATCAAACAAATCCATGTGAAGTAAATCTAATGCAGTAGAAGTACTTACAGCGCTTTTACCTTTATGTGCAGATTTTGTTTGCTTACCCATTTGACATGTATCACAAAGTTTATCTTTCTCATACTTGATGCTTGGTAAGCCATGGACTAATCCCTTATTGGCCAACTTCCGGATGTTCTTCATGTTCACATGTGCTAGCCTCCGGTGCCAAAAGGTGGACTCTTCTTCTTTTGACATGAAACACTTAGCAGAAACATTAGTAGCACTTTTATATGAAACTTGATAAATATTGTCTACTCTTGTTCCTACTAGTACCGTGTCCAAGGTGTCATGTTGTCTAACTAGACATTGACTTGGTTGGAAGTCAATTGTGTAACCCGTGTCACACAATTGACTCATACTTAGGAGATTAAATTTCATCCCCTTGACTACAAGGACATTTGAAATTCTAAGACATTCGGATATTTGAATGTCTCATATTCCTATGACCTTAAGACTACCATTGTTACCAAATGATGCATTACCTCTACTTTTCTTGTGAAGTGTGGTAAACAATGATCTATCCCTGGTCATGTGTTTGGAGCATCCACTATCAGCGAACCAAGTTGATAGATGCTCCCCCTCAATCATAACCTACACAATTCGAAAAATAGAAGTATTAGGTACCCAAACCTTGGGACCTAAAGCATCAACTAAACATGACTTAGGCACCCATGCCTTGACAACTTTCTTTTGATTCTTGGGTGTCCTAGATTGTCTCATATCAGTCCTAGACATCAAAGACACGAATGAGGGTTCTTTGGGTCGGTAACCAATACCGGCCCTATTGTAAACTGCCCTTTGGGCATTTAGGATCATATCTAGGGTCTTAGAGCTAGTTGAGAACTTCCCAAGAATATTCTTGAGCCTCTCAACTTCACTCTTTAATGATTTGTTCTCTTCTACTAACAAGTTATCATGCAAATCATTTACTTCCTCAACCTTAGAGGATTTCAACTTTTCAACTTCAAGTTTCAAAGACTTAATCTCATCTTCTAACAATTCAACATGCAAATCATCAATGTTATCATCTCTAGATAATTTCAATTGATTAATTTCTAATTGCAATGCTTTAACCTTATTTTTGGACTTCTTAAGCATACTAGTTAAACATGCAATTGCTCTATAACACTTTTCAAGTTCGGGAGAAGTTACCTCTTCATCATCCGAGGATGATGAAGCCGCGTTTGAGGAACTTGAAGATTCATCACTGCTCTCCTCTCCACGAGCCATAAGTGTCACATGCCTAGTGCTCTTCTCCTCCTTCTCTTCATCGGATGAGCTTGAGGATGACTCATCCCAAGTGGCTTTCAAGGCCTTCTTCTTCTTCTTGAATTTCTCTTCTTTCTTTTTGGATTTCTCCTCCTTCTTCTTTAGTTTCGGGCATTCATTCTTGAAGTGCCCTTTCCTACCACACTCAAAGCAAGATGCATTAGTCTTATCAAGTTTGGAATCACTAGAGTTACCTCTACTCTTGAAACGTCGATTCCTTCGCATCATCCTTCGCACGAAGTTCGCCATCTCGGAGGAAGAAGAGCCGCTGCCATCTTCCTCGGAATCGGACTCGGATTCGGAAGAGGATGAAGACGAAGAGACCTCCTTCTCCTTCTTCTTCTTGTTTGACCGGTCACCTGCAACTAAGGAAATCCCCTTCTCCTTGGGGCCTTTGTTAGCCATTCCATGCAATTCCATCTCACAAAATAGATCATCTAATTTTACAATGGATAGATCCTTGGAAACATTGTATGCATCCACCATGGATGACCACAAGGCATTCCTTGGAAAGGCTTTCAAGACATACCTCACAAGGTCGCGATTCTCGACCTTTTCATCAATCGAATGAAGTCCATTGAGAACTTCCTTGAACCGGCAATGGAGCTCACTTACCGTTTCATTCTCCATCATGGAGAGATTTTGGAGTTGATTGAGGAACAAGTCCCTCTTTGCGATTCTTGAATCTCGGGTGCCCTCGTGAAGCTCAATGAGTTTGTTCCACAAGTCCTTTGCACTTGTGAAGGGACCAACCTTGATAAGTTGGTCTTTGTTCATGCCACATTGTAGAGTGACAATCACCTTCGCGTCGGCTTCACTCTTTTGCGTTTATTCGGCAGTCCACCTCCATGACTCAAGTTCTTTACCTTCATCATCCTTCGGAGGGGTGAATCCCTCCTTCACCGCGAACCAAGTGTGGATATCCATCTTCAAATAGTATTCCATTTTTGATCTCCAATATTGAAAGTCGGCGCCATCAAAGAATGGAGGTCGGGTGGTGGAGAAGCCTTCTCTCAACGCCATCTTGTTGATAACTCTCGGATGTTAAACCGTAAACAGAGCCCCAAGCTCTGATACCACTTGTTGGAAACGGATGGCAAGAGAGGGGGGGTGAATATAGCCAATCTCTTCGACTTTAAACACTTATGAAGTTTCTGCACTCAACTTATCAGTAGCACAGCGGAAGAAACAAAGGAAACCGAAGCAGTGCAGTAAACTAAAAACAAAAATGAGAGCAAACAAAGACAGCTACCAAGATCGCTAACAAGAGGGATTACAAGGTTCGGGGATAACTTACCCCTACTCCTTGGCGTGCCCTTAAGGTGGGCGATCCCTTGATCGTCGGCAGATCAAGCCCCGGTGTTCACCGGATATAACGCAACCTCCTTCTCGGTGGAGAAACCTCTCCACAGCGTTTCAAACAAGGATATAGATTTAAGCTTAATGAAACACAGAGAATACTCTTACCCAGCACCTAGCGAGGACAAGAACACAACGAGCTTATTCCGAGCTCCACCCAGTGGCGATCTCACGCAAGGACTCGCTCCTTCGTGTCTTCTCACTGTTGGACTCCAAGCTCCTTGTTCTTTCCTCCTAGCACTCACGTAAGAGTTAGTTGCTTCTCGATTGCAGTTGGTTGCTCAAAGTGATGAAGACTTCAGGAACACAGCAAGCAAGTTGTGGAGAAAAACACAAAGCGCAGCAAAAACTTCAGCAAGCTCAAAACTCTAGAACTCTAGAACTCTAGAACTCTGCTTCAACTGAAATCTTCTTCTCGCTTTTGTTTGTCCACCAAGCATCAGATGACACCATCCCTGCAGCTCCCAGCTGCCTATCTGCCAACGCCAACTACCACTGAGCTATACCTGGACTCCCTGAGCTTCTCTCAGCCAAGCTCCAGTCTCAGCTCCAGTCTGCAGCTTGGCCGTTGCAACCTGAGATGGAAAAACGGACAAACCTGTTCCAAGGAAAGCCTTCATTGACATCTCCTTGAGTGTTTGAATCCTCCCCTGTCACCTGTAGCTTAATCAGACTGTTAGAGCAGTATATCAAGTAGTAAATCAAGATTCAGAAGTGAAGCGCAGAGAATCGGATACGATCAGACGCTCTGATCGCGTCTGATAGTGCAATTTGAATTAAAGTGATCGGTCACCAGACCGATCCAGGGATTGTGGATCGGTCACTAGACCGATCCAGCTCTGTGCTGGGATTCCCAGCTCTCACGGCAACACAGCCTGATCGGTCACCAGACCGATCAGGGTGAAGCCTGATCGGTCACCCAGACCGATCAGGACATATGAACAGTAATTCTGTAATCAGATCCTAAGTCCCTGATCGGACACCTGACCGATCCAGGGTCTGATCCGGAGGAGAACTCACTCACTATTCGCTTCCTGATCGGTCACCAGACCGATCAGGAGCAAGTCAGTGAGGAAGCTGCTTGCTCCCTGATCGGTCACCGAACCGATCAGACATCGCTGGATCGGTCACCAGACCGATCCCCGAAGGAGCAGCGTGCCAATATCCCTTATCGGTCACCAGACTGATCCAGGGAGTCAAACCCAGCCCTCCAAGCTCGGGTTTCATCCACCTTAGCCCTCCAAGCTAAGGATTTTTCAATCTAACTCTCCAAGTTGGGAATTTGCACCTAACCCTCCAAGTTAGGACTTTTCACCTAGCCCTCCAAGCTAGGACTTTTTACCTAGCCCTCCAAGCTAGGACTTTTCACCCAACCCTTCCGAGTTAGAACTTCATCCAACCTAGCCCTCCAAGCTAGGCACCTGACCCTCCAAGCTAGGACTTTTCACCTAATTCTCCAAGTCGGGACTTTGCACCTAACCCTCCAAGTTAGGACTTTTCACCTAGCCCTCCAAGCTAGGACTTTTCACCCAACCCTTCCGAATTAGGACTTTCCAACACCTAGCTGTAGGATCGATGCACGTGAGAGGGGGGGGTGAATCACGTGACTTTTTAAAAAATTAGAGTGCTTCAAAAAGCGTGCACAGCGGAAATGAAAGAAACGAAAAATGAACACACAAACAAGAACGATTTTTACTTCGTTCGGAGCCTTCGGCGACTCCTACTCGAAGGCCCAGGTCCCTCGGACCTTTCCGTTGGGCAATCCACTAAAACTCTCTACCGGGAAACCCCGATAGAGTAGGCGAGTACAAAAGAATTGAAGGTGTGACAACCCCACACTTTCAAGTAATTAAGTGCAATAAAGTATTTAAAAAAATGTTCTTCTTTTTACCGACGTCCGGAGTAGGTCGACTCTTTCGGGGCAGCGGGACGTCGTCGGCTCGAGGTGAAGTGTTTCCGGAGCAAGGCGCGAGCGTAGAAGAACTGTGAAGCGTTGAAAGAATTGTTGTTTCAAGAAGAGGGTCGAGGGCCCTTTATATAGGGCTGGGGGCGCCCGGGATGCTCGGGGCGCCCCCCCACGTGGCGTTCGATCCGTTGCACCCTTCGGTCAAGCCTGATCTCTTCATCTTCGGGATCTGCTTTGACCGGGGCGCCCGGAGCGCACGGGGCGCCCGGGTTGACCGGTCAAAGCCTCATCTCCTTGGCTTCGCGAGGGCGAGCTTCGGCAGCTGGCAGTGAGGTGGCACTGGGGGCGCCCGCGACACGCGGGGCGCCCCGAAATGAGCTGCTGTCGGGGCTTTTCTTGGTCTGCTGACTTGGTTGACTCTGGGGGCGCCCGGAACATCCGGGGCACCCTGCTCAGCTACTGCCTCACTCCTTTGAGACTCTCTGAGCTGCAGATACTCCTTCCTTTGGTCCTGCATCCAGGGTTAGTCCAAAATACAATAAAACACAGTGTTAGATCATACAGCCTTAGCTGTCTTGGTTCTGACTTTGGTCTCCGAAATGGAGCCTTAGGTCGAACCGACGCCTGCTGTTCCCTCGACGGGGAACGCGTCCTCACTGGTTCGCTCCTCCAGTGACTTACCTCATTTACCTTGTGCAGCTCTACTTGACTTCTTGACCCACCAGGACTTCCTGCCAAGGCTCAACCACCTTGGTCTTCCTGCCAAGTCTCAACCAACTTGGTCTTCAGCCAGTTGTCAGGTCCCGCGGACCCAACTGGACTTCCCGCCAGGACTCAACCATCCTGGACTTCAGCCTGATGTCTGGTCCTAAGTCTTTCAACCCTGCACACTTTAGTAAAGAGGTTAAACACTAACAACCCTAACTTTAACCACTTTGTCATACATCAAAACCCGAGTTTGACCGTTAGTGCAAACTGCACCAACAATCTCCCCCTTTTTGATGTATTGACAACTCAGGTTAAAGTTAGAAAAAAACAGCAGATATGAACTTGCATAAACATGCAAATAATATTACATAAGCATAGATATGAATGTTGCAGCACACAAGAAAGCAGAATTAATTAACTGTGAAATAATCATGCTGTTTGCAATTTTCTAGCCCTTTACCCTACTCTCCCCCTTTGTCATTTATCAAAAAATAGGCATAACAAGTTTAAGGGAGTAGAAATATAGGCTAAGTGTTAGAAATAAACATGTCTTAAATCTATTTACTTAGCTCACAAAAAAATTTTCTTTCAAAATATCAATCTTAATAAAAAAATATTTTTAGGGATTAGTTGGAATTCCCTCTCAACCTTTATTAACTTTTATTAAAATTTTCAAATGTGTTTTGTCAAAAATGACATTTTGAAAAAGTATTTTGACCTCAGCTCCCCCTGGACTAAGTAATGATTGTGGTCTTTTCATGTGTCTAACTCTAGTTACTGACTAACTATCTAGATGATAGTAGTGTTCACAGGGTTAGTCAAGTCAGGTAATAATGTCTAGCTCAGATTTTAGTGCAAGAGTACTTGACTTGATCAATGTAATGTTGGTATTTTACGCCCAGACTTACTTTGATGCACTGACTTAAGCATTCGGAAGTCCAGGCAGAGTCCTATGCATCTCACAACTGTTCTATATTTTTGCAAACACAAACAAGTTAATCTTAATGTGTTTTGTGAGATGCGGCTACCTAAATCTATAGGTTCATGCAATTCTAGGGGTCAAGCTTAGGCTAAGTCTGCCAGTTTTGAAAATCAAATTTTGAAAGACAATAAAGTTCTTGAAAACCAAGTTTGAAAAGTCCGTGTTTAAGTCAAATTTTGAAAGACAGTAACCTTTTGAAAAACAAGTTTGAAAAATCCATGTTTTTAAACTCATAAGCTTAATTAGTTAACCCAAAAGTCAACTTAGGCTTATCAGGTCAGTTCTAGTCTATAACACACATTCCTATTAACCTTCTTAAGTTGCTAAATTCAGATTCAGGAAGTGGTTTGGTAAATATATCAGCTAGGTTAGACTTAGATTCAACATGGTTAAGTTCAATTTCTCCTTTATTTACATGATCTCTGACAAAATGGTGTTTGATTTCTATATGTTTGGTCCTAGAGTGGTGGATTGGGTTTTTGGTTAAATTGATTGAACTTAGGTTGTCTATAAAAATTTTGACTTGTTTAAAATCTAAGTGAAGGTCCTTTAGGGTATGCATCATCCAGAGTAGTTGGGCTACACACTCACCCATAGCTATGTACTCAGCTTCAGTGGTGGATAGGGCAACACAGTGTTGTTTTCTACTAAACCAACTAACTAGTGAGGGTCCTAGAAGTTGGCATCCACCACTGGTACTTTTTCTGTCTAATTTACAGCCAGCATAGTCTGAGTCAGAATATCCAATAAGCTCAAACTGGGTTGTTCTAAGGTACCAAATTCCTAATCTTTCTGTTCCTTTAAGGTACCTAAATATTCTTTTAACTAGGGTTAGGTGTGACTCCTTAGCACATGTTTGATACCTAGCACACATACTAACTGCAAAAAGAATATCAGGTCGACTTGCAGTTAAGTAAAGTAGGCTTCCTATAGCACTTCTATAGTACTTAAGGTCAACAGGTTTGCCTTTTGGGTCACTGTCTATAGTTTGATTGGTAGCCATAGGTGTCTTAATTTCTTTAGCATTATCCATTCCAAATTTTCTAAGTAATTCTTTAGTGTATTTTTGTTGATAGACAAAAGTACCCTCACTGGTCTGTTTTATTTGTAGCCCTAAAAAGAAAGTTAATTGTCCTACTAAACTCATTTCAAATTCAGTTTCCATTATCGTTGTGAAATCTTGTAAAAAGTCTGAGTTAGTTGAGCCAAATACTATATCATCTACATATACTTGGGCTACAAAAATATCATTTTTTAGGGTTTTGACAAATAGTGTTGGGTCAATTTTGCCTTGGTTAAAACCTTTTGAAACTAAGTAGTTAGACAGTCTTTCATACCAGGCCCTAGGTGCTTGCTTAAGTCCATATAGGGCTTTCTTAAGTCTAAAGACATAGTCAGGGTGTTCTAAGCTTTCAAAACCAGGGGGTTGACCTACATAAACCTCTTCTTTAATTAGGCCATTTAGGAAGGCTGACTTAACATCCATTTGAAAAAGCTTAAACCCCTTATGGGCTGCATAACTTAAGAGCATTCTAATGGATTCAAGTCTAGCTACAGGAGCATAGGTTTCATCATAATCAAGACCTTCTACTTGGCTAAACCCCTTAGCTACTAGCCTAGCCTTATTCCTGACTGTTTCTCCTTGTTCGTTAAGTTTATTCCTAAAGACCCATTTAGTTTCAATAAATTTCTTGCCTTTAGGTAAGGGTACTAAGTCCCAGACTTGACTACGTTCAAATTGGGCTAACTCTTCCTGCATGGCTATGATCCAATCAGGGTCAAGTAAGGACTCTTCTATAGACTTGGGTTCAATTTTTGAAATCAATGCAATTTGACTAAGGTTTCTAAAAGCTGATCTAGTCTGAACCCTTAGTTCTGGATTACCTAAGATTTGATTAGTTGGGTGGGCTGAGCTAACTCGTATAGTTCTGGGTTGGTTAGGTTCAGTTTCAGGTGTGGGTTTAGTTAGATCATCATTTTGGTCCTCAATTGGCCTTTCATCAGGGTCAGTACTGGATCTAACAAAGTCAATTGGTTGGTAGGTGGTTTGATCAGAGTTATTTGGGTCAGATTTTTCATCAAATTTTACATTTGTAGTTTCTTCAATTTTTAGGGTAATTTTGTTATAAACTCTAAGGGAATAACCTACAAAGATACCTTCCTCAACCTTCGAAGTAAATTTTCCTAAGTGTTCTCTAGTATTTAAGATATAGACTTTACATCCAAATACTTTAAGGTATTTAATGTTAGGTTGTTTGTTGTAATAGATTTCAAAAGAGGTCTTTCCTAGGTTTTTAATTAGAGTTATTCTATTTTGTACATAACAAGCTGTATTAACAGCCTCAGCCCAAAGGTATTTAGGTAAGTTGTATTCATTAAGCATTGTTCTAGCTGCTTCTTGTAGTGTTCTATTTTTTCTTTCTACGACTCCATTTTGTTGAGGTGTTTTAGGGCAAGAGAATTCGTGATGGTAGCCTTTTTCTAGACAAAATTGATTAATTTGTGATTTTTGAATTCTCCGCCATTATCGCTCCTAAGTCTTTGATTTTAATCCCTTTTTCATTTTCTGTTAATTTACAAAATTGAGTGAGTATATCAAACGTTTCATCTTTATTTTTTAAGAATTTTACCCAGGTAAATCTTGAATAGTCATCTATAATTACTAGGCAGTATAGGTTACCATTAATTGATTTAACCCCATGTGAGTCAAATAGGTCTAGGTGAATTAATTCCAGAATTGACTTGGTTTGAGTTTGATTAGTTGGTTTGTGGGTTGACCTAGTTTGTTTTCCTTGTTGACAAGCATTACATAAGGTTGACTCAAGGTTAGATAATTTGGTAGGCCTCTAACTAAACCATTTAGTTTAGGTAGTTTTCTGAAGTGAGTGTGTGAAAGTCTCCTATGCCAGAGCCAAGTCTCATCCTTATGGGTTAAGAGGCAGTTTCCTAAGGGACAGGTTAACTTAATTTCATAAATGTTATTGTGCCTAAGTCCTCTAAGTGTGATGTTTGGGTTGTCATTGTGTTTGATCAGACATTCATTGGATAGGAACCTAACCTTATAACCAGTGTCACACAATTGGCTAATGCTTAGTAAATTGAAGTTGAAATTTTCAACAAGTAATACATTTGTTATTATGAAATCAGACTCAAGTTCAATATTGCCTAGGCCAATTACCTTAAGTTTACCGTTGTTTCCAAAAGCAACGGTCCCTAGTCTTTTGTACTTGAGTTCTGTAAATTTGGTGGGATCCCCAGTCATGTGTCTGGAGCATCCACTGTCAATGATCCATTTGTTTTCCTACAGTTAAGTAAAGGTTTAGACCTTAGGTTAAGTTTTTGAATTTTAAAAAATTTAAGAAGATTTAAAACTTGAGTTTGAATTTTAAATTTGAGTTATGTTAATTTTGAATTTAAATTTTATTTTTTTTGAATTTGAATTTTATTTTAATTTGATTGAATTTTAATTTTTGAATTTAATTTTAATTTTTGAATTTGAATTTAATTTTAATTTTTGAATTTTAATTTTGAATTTGAATTTTAATTTTAATTTGAATTTTAATTTTAATTTTAATTTGAATTTTAATTTTTGAATTATTTTAATTTGAATTTTAATTTAATTTTAATTTTTTTTAATTTTAATTTTGAATTTGAATTTATTTTGAATTTTAATTTTAATTTTGAATTTGAATTTGAATTTTAATTTTAATTTGAATTTAATTTAATTTTTGAATTTAATTTTAATTTGAATTTGAATTTTAATTTTAATTTTAATTTTAATTTAATTTAATTTTAATTTGAATTTTTAATTTTTGAATTTTAATTTTAATTTTTGAATTTGAATTTTAATTTTGAATTTTAATTTTTTTTGAATTTGAATTTAATTTTATTTTGAATTTGAATTTTAATTTTAATTTTTGAATTTGAATTTTAATTTTAATTTGAATTTTAATTTAATTTTTGTAATTTTTGAATTTGAATTTTTTGATTTGAATTTTTGAATTTGAATTTGAGTTTGAATTTGTTGAGTTATCAATCAATAATTTGAATTTTGGTTATCCTTATTCATCTCACTCGGTCTAAGTCATCAATCAAGGGAGTCCTATGATTTTGTGAGATGATTTTGAGTTTGTTAGAAAAGTTAACTTGACCTTGTGTTAGATCCAAGTTAAACAAGTAGTAAGTTAAAAAGTACACTTCAATAATTGCTTCCAGGCCATGGCGAGGCACAGTGGCCTTCTTTGGCCGAAGCCTTATTGGAGCAACAACCATTTTCTAGGCAAAGCCGCTTAAAGAAGTTGAGACTTTTAACTTACTCATTGAAAACCTGTTACTAAATAGTACAAGAGTCAAATTAACTTTGAAGCTATCCTAAGTGCCCACCTGGGCAGCGGCTGATTTTAAGGTGCCAACTAGTTTGGAGCCTCCCCCTAAATTGTAGACTGGGTGTCTAGGGTCAATGTAATGGATGTCCCTTTTTGGGACATAAAATTGATTCTGACCTACTTGCTTTGTTAGATAAGCTTTCGGAACCCACGCTTTTCGTTGATTTTTGCGGGGGTGGATAAAGGAGATAAAGGATCTTTGGGACGATCTCGATTTATATCCTATCCCAGATTTGTTGTACATGCCCTTTTGTGATCCAAGAATAAGGTCAAGGTTTTGGATCGGGTTGTGAAAGTTGCTAGTAGATCTTAAGTTTTAGGACTTCGCCTTTAGGGTTGAGTTTCAGTTTCAAGCTCAATTAATTTTTGATTTTGAGTTTGTTCAGTTAATGTTCTGGTATTAATTAATTGCTCCTTAAGGTCTTGATTTTCCTTAAGAAGCTGGTCATTTCTAGATTCAGATGCAAGCAATTTTTTATTTAAAACAGAAATAATTTTAAAGAACTTTTCATTTACTGAATCTAAATATACCTTAGTCGAGTCGTCCGAAAAGAGTCCGATCTCTTGACTCGACCTCATATTCGGAATCTTCGTCGTGCTCTGAGTCTGACCCGGGTCCGGTTGCCATTAGTGCGAGATAGTTTTGAGTTCCTTGGTGGTTCATCGTCGGAGTCGTCTGTGCTGTCATCCCAAGTGGCTTGAAGAGCCTTCTTCTTCTATTCTTCTTGGGTTGATTCTCCTTTTTGTAGGGGCATTCGTGTTTGAAGTGTCCTTTTCTGTTGCAGCCGAAACAGGTTATTTTACTTTTGTCTTCACTACTGGTAGGCTTCATTATCCTCTGGAGGTCCTTTCTTGAGAACTGGCTTTTCTTTTTGGGCGAAGACCTTTCTTACTAGGTTGACCATTTGTTCTCATCATCTGAGTCTGAGTTTGACTCTTCTTTTAATTCTTGAATTTTCTTGTTTAACTTGCCATCTTTTGAGGAACCTGCAAATAAGGCAAATCCTTTCTCGGCCTTGGCGTTAGTCTGTTCGTGCAGTTCTAATTCACAAAACAATTCATCTAAATTAATTTTAGAAAGGTTCCTAGAAATTTTATAAGCATCTATAATAGATGCCCATAGTGAATTTCTAGGGAATGCATTTAAAGCATACCTTATGATGTCTCTGTTTTCTTGTTTGTGCCCATTAGGTGGAGTCCATTTAGTATGTCCTTGATCCGGGCGTGGAGTTGGCTTGCAGATTCTCCTTCCTGCATTTTTATATTAAATAACTTATTTAAAAGTAAATCCCTTTTTGTTACCTTGGCATCAGAGGTGCCTTCATGTAGTTCAATTAGTTTGTCCCAGAGCTCTTTGCTGAGTCAGTTGGTCCAATTCTATTTAGCTCCTCTTTGTAGTCCGCACTGGAGGGTGTTCTGGCTTTGAACTCGTCTGAGCCTTTTTCTTCATCTCTGGTTCCATCTGTCGGGCTTCAGTGGAGCATTATTTCCCTCATCCATTGGCGGTGTGTAGCCTGTTTGAACTGCAAACCACTGATCCATGTCGGTCTTTAGATAAACCTCCATCCTTCTCTTCCAGTAGGGAAAGTCTTCCCCATTAAAGAGGGAGGCGGGCAGTGCTATAGCCTTCACCTTGAGCCATCTGAAATAGACTACACAAAAACTTGTCCCAAGACTAGGTCTTGGATTAGTAGTGTGGTAGAAAAGGAGAAGAGAGAGAAAGAGTGACTCGAAATGGTGTTGCACCAAATTCGAGTAAAATCAAACGAACGAAAAAATAATCCAAATCTAGGCAACAATACCTAATTTAGATCATGTGTAGCGAAAAACCAAAAATCGAAAAAAAATGGATTTCCCCCGGCTCTTATGGTGGTTGCACCGATACAGAGCGTACCAGGCTCTGATACCACTTGTAGGATCGATGCACGTGAGAGGGGGGGGTGAATCACGTGACTTTTTAAAAAATTAGAGTGCTTTAAAAAGCGTGCACAGCGGAAATGAAAGAAACGAAAAACGAAACACACAAACAAGAACGATTTTACTTCGTTCGGAGCCTTCGGCGACTCCTACTCGAAGGCCCAGGTCCCTCGGACCTTTCCGTTGGGCAATCCACTAAAACTCTCTACGGAACCCCGATAGAGTAGGCGAGTACAAAAGAATTGAAAGTGTGACAACCCCACACTTTCAAGTAATTAAGTGCAATAAGTATTTAAAAAAATTCTTTTTTTACCGACGTCCGGAGTAGGTCGACTCTTTCGGGCAGCGGGACGTCGTCGGCTCGAGGTGAAGCGTTTCCGGAGCAAGCGCGAGCGTAGAAGAACTTTTGAAGCGTTGAAGAATTGTTGTTTCAAGAAGAGGGTCGAGGCCCTTTTATATAGGGCTGGGGGCGCCCGGATGCTCGGGGCGCCCCCACGTGGCGTTCGATCCGTTGCACCCTTCGGTCAAGCCTGATCTCTTCATCTTCGGGATCTGCCTTTGACCGGGGCGCCCGAGCGCACGGGGCGCCCGGGTTGACCGGTCAAAGCCTCATCTCCTTGGCT
>JAGFNQ010000126.1:0-24418 GCA_024364735.1 Boesenbergia rotunda
CAGGTCAAGCAGGTACTGATATATCTGGCCACATCTCGCTTGAGTCCAGACCACCAGAATCTTTTCTTTAAATCTTGATACATCTTGGTAGAACCAGGATGCATAGAGTATGGGGTACTGTGGGCCTCCTCTAGAATATTCTTTCTTAGTTCCTCATCATCGGGGACGCAAAGGCGGTCTCCAAAATAGAGTATGCCACTATCTGATACTCGAAACTCTGAATTTTCTGCCTCTTGGATCCCCTGCTTGATCTTCTGGATCTCTGGGTCTTGATCTTGCTTTTCTTGTACATCTTTAAGCAGGGTTGACTCTAGGGTCAATGCAGAAAGTCGCCCAATTATTACCTCGACTCCAAAATCCTTTACTTCTTTCTGAAGTGGTAGAGACAGTGATGATAAGGACATCAGTGCCGCACAGGATTTTCTGCTCAGTGCATCTGCCACTTTATTAGCTTTACCTGGGTGGTAGAGGATTTCACAATCATAATCTTTGACCAACTCTAGCTACCTGCGCTGCCTCATATTCAGATCTTTTTGAGTGAAGAAGTACTTCAAACTCTGATGGTCGGTGAAGATTCTGCACTGCACTCCATACAGGTAGTGTCTCCAGAGCTTCAGTGCGAAAACCACAGCTGCTAGCTCAAGGTCGTGGGTAGGGTAATTCTTTTCGTAGTCCTTGAGCTGTCTGGAGGCATATGCTATTACTTTACCGTCTTGCATGAGGACAGCTCCAAGGCCCATCTTGGATGCATCACTGTAGATGTCAAAGGCCTTGTCACTCTCGGAACAGTCAGGATGGGAGCACTAGTCAATCTCTTCTTCAGCTCTAGAAAACTGTGCTCGCATTTATCTGACCATTCAAACTTCTTGTTTTTCTGGTCAAAGCTGTGAGTGGAGAGGCTATCCTGGAAAAGTCCTCCACAAATTTTCTGTAATATCCAGCCAGGCCTAAGAAGCTTCTGATCTCACTGGCATTCTTGGGTCTACACCAGTTGCTGACTGCTTCTATCTTGGCTGGATCAACTTGAATGCCTTCTTTGGATACAATGTGACCTAGGAAGGTCACCTGATCTAGCCAAAACTCACACTTTGAGAATTTTGCATAGAGCTTCTCCTGCTGAAGGATCTGCAGCACTATCCTCAAGTGTGTAGCATGGTCCTCTGGAGTCTGTGAATATATGAGGATATCATCAATAAATACAATGACGAATTTATCGAGATACTCCCTGAAGATGTGGTTCATCAGCTCCATGAAGACTGCTGGAGCATTGGTTACTCCAAAAGGCATTACTACAAATTCGTAGTGGCCGTATCTTGTCCTGAAGGCCGTCCTGGGAATGTCACTTTCTTTAACCTTCAGCTGATGATACCCAGAACGCAAATCTATCTTCGAGAACACTGTAGCCCCTTTGAGTTGATCAAATAAATCATCTATTCTAGGAAGGGGGTACTTGTTCTTGATGGTTACCTTGTTCAGAGCTCTGTAGTCTATGCACAGACGCATAGACCCATCCTTCTTCTTGACGAAAAGTACAGGAGCTCCCCAGAGTGAATGACTCGGGCGAATGAAGCCCTTGTCTAGTAGCTCCTGGAGTTGCTCTTGTAATTCCTTCAACTCTGCTGGAGACATACGATATGGGGCCTTCGAGACCGGACCGGTACCGGGCACTAGCTCGATCTCGAATTCCACTTCTCTGTTGGGAGGTAGTCCAGGTAATTCTTCTGGGAACACTTCTGGATATTCGCAGACTACCCGTACATCCTCCTGCTTGAGTTCTTCCTTTGCTTCTGATTCCACTATGTGTGCAAGAAAACCAGCACACCCTTGCTCTAGCATCTGGTGGGCTGCCAAGGCTGAGAGAAATTTCTGAGTCTTCCTCCTTGGAGCTCCTTGAAACTCGAATGGTGGTACCCCTTCTGGACTGAAAACCACCTTCCTTCTACGGCAGTCCACTGAAGCGCTGTACTTACTGAGGAAATCCATGCCCAATATGATGTCGAAGTCCTGCATCGCAAGGACTATCAGATCGACATATAGCTCTCGGTCTGAAATCTTGATTGGCACAGCCCGGAGCCGCTGGGTGGATTCCATGATTTCCCCTGAAGGGAGAGTTGTCAGGAATCTGGACTCCCAACTCTCTGTAGGCACCTGTAACTTACTAGCAAAAGGTACTGATACGAAAGAATGGGTCGCCCCAGTGTCAAACAGTGTAGTAGCTAAATGCTGAAAAATAACTATTTGACCTGTTACGACCGTGGAGGCGCTGGCAGCTTCTTCCTTCGTGAGGGAAAAGACTCTGGCATTGGTTGGAACTGGTGCTGCTTCCAATCCTCCCTGACTGATCTGAGGTCCCTCCAGCATAGTAGGCATGTAATGTAACTGGGGCTTGCCTCCATACTGTACGGACTGCTGAGGAAGTACTTTAAACTTGTTTGGGCAGTCTCTGGATCTGTGTCCCTCTTGTCCACATGAATAGCATCCAGTTACACCCAAAAGGCATGTTCCTGAATGGTTCCTCCCACACTTAGGACAAGGTGGATACCTAGCTTGCTTATTCTCTGGTTTTCCTTTCTGGCTGCCAGGCCACTGCTTCCTTTTGTGGTTCTTGTTCTTCCAGTTCTGGCTATTTGGCTGAGGCTTCTGGCCTCCTATTGTCTTGTTCTCAATCAGGACTGGCTTCTGCTGTGCTTGCTGTGCCTTGATGCTATTCAGGTAGTGCTCTGAGATTAGAGCACTACTGACCAACTCCTCGCTGGTCTGGGGTCGGTGCATCCCGCTGTTCACGTTGAGTGCTATCTCAGGGTTCAGCATGCGGAGCATCAGTCTGACTCGCTCCTTCTCTGTGCTGACTAGCTCTGGGCAGAGGCGAGCTAGTCTGTTGAACTTTGCGACTGCTTCTCCCACTGGTAGGCTACCCTGTCTGAACTCCATGAAGTCCTCGAAGTGCTTGTTGGTAACCTTCATGTGGAAAAATTCCTCATAGAACTCGTGCTCAAAATCTGCCCAGCTCATCTGGTTGACTATCTTCTTATTCTTGACTCGCTCCCACCACATACGAGCATCTCCAGTTAGGCAGAAGGAGGCACATTTGACCTTCTCAACCTCTGGCCAGTCAAGAAGCTCCATTGTGCTCTCTAAAGTCTTGAACCAAGCCTGGGCATCCCAGGGCTCAGTCGTGCCTGAGAAGCTTTCAGGTTTCAGCCTCTGCCACTGGACGAGGTACGCTTCTTGTCTTCGGTTCACGGCAGGGGTCTCCTGTGTGACTGCTGGAACTTCAGCCACCACTGGAGTTCCCACTCCTGCCGTGGGTGGTGTAGGGGGCTCTGGGTGCTGATTCGCCATCAGTGTGGCGATGGTCTTCTGTTGTTCTGTAATCTGAGCTTGCATTTGAGCAATGACTGCCATCAGGTTTGGCTGTTCTGTGCCAGGCTCACTGTTATCTTGAACTGGAGTTCTGTTATTAGCATTAGGAGCTCGGCCTCTTCTTGTCATCTAATAATGCATAAGGGAACAAGAAATCATTACTACTTCTCTAGGTATAACTGATCTTCTTACTTAGTATCCTAATGTCCATTCTAGGGATTAAACATGATTCCGTGATACTAAGGGATTAAACATGCTTCCTTGTTCTATGCACATGTGAGTAGTACTTAAGCATTTCTCTATACTGCAATTAAATAAAGGAGCAATAGAAAAACTGAAACTTAAAGCTTTCTTACTTGAAGACGGCAAGGTTGATGCTGATGTGTGTGTGATGCTGGAGAATGGGAACTGCTCTGATACCACCTGTAGCGACCCGCCTTCTCTGCTTCAGACGGATCGTTACTTCTCTCTACTTCTCTACTTTTGATACATGACTAAAAATGCGGAAATCTTTTTTTTTTTAAACTTTTAAATTCATCTAACAATTATATTCTAACTTAAGCAATCATGCATAATAACATATCACACTTTCTATCTCAAAAGCTCGCAAATGGTACACTTTGAAGCTTGCCTCGCCCAACACCACAATCGGGTATCAGTCGACTGATACTGCATCAGTCGACTGGTAGGCCTGAATTCAGAAAACTCAGGTTTCGGCAGTTGCTTCACAGCTCCTCCAAACCTATAATTTCGAGCCATATGGAATCATGACACCATTTCTACACTCTATGATAGTTTTCAAATGAGTTTAGCCAATCAGAACGAATTCATAAATTTGAAATTTGGACTTTTGCGGAAGAAAATAAACTATTCAAGTTATATGAACTTTAACACTAAAGTTTGTACCAATCTTGACTTCTATACATTCATGACACCAAATACATATTCTATGACCTTGCTAAAGCATTATGAAATGTGAATGCAACTTTCTAAACATATTTAAGCAATGAAACTTAATTCAAAGAAGAAATTGATACTATCTTGGCACATGCATCTATTTCTCTAACAAAGTATCAATATCTCCAACTACTCACATTTCTACTCATCCAATGCAATCATAAGAATATATAGGCTAAAAGAAATGACATGGAATCTTTACTCTAAGAAATTGAGTATGTAAAACTATCCAAAACTTAAATGTTCGCTAAACTCCATAAAACAAGAACTTGAAATTCAAATGAACTATAACATTGTGAATTAAACAACTAAATTGTCTTGTGCCAAAGATCTCTCCATAATCAGCCACCACACACACTTTACTCAGCACCGCCTCGTCGTCTTCCTTCAGAATTGCTTGCCTTTACCTTTATCTGCAATAAGAGGAAATGCAACTAGTAAGCAAAAAGCTTAGTAAGTACTATCTAGCTCACAAAATCTCGAAATGTGCAAACATGCTTCTAGAACAATATGAAAATCATATGAGATACTAATATGCTCGAAAGAAAACTAAGAACATGTATAACTCAAAACATGCATACTCAAGCAATAATAAATCTCAATTTACTTTTCTTGGCTCAACTTGAAACTTTAGCTATTCTTTAACTTTTGAAAACTTTCTTAAACTTTCGAAACTTTGCTAAAGCATATACTTGAAAATAATAATCACTTGGATCCACTGAAGACGTAAGTACCATCTCATATGCGCGTTCCCTAAAAGGTTGGGGTAGCGAGCCACCAATCCTAATAGAGCAGACCTTGGTCTACCAGGGCCAAGACCTTGGAATTGGACACCTGGATTTCTTTAACGACGCCCTTGGACGCCGGGTACTGGCCTTAGAAAATAAATAGCTTTTCTTTCTTTTCTTTATTATCTGTAAATGCCTTGGCATTTTCTGGAGCACCTTGCGTGCTAAAATCCCTAAGTCTTGACTTTTGGGGATTTCTTAAGACCTTGGCCTTTTCTTTTCTTATCTTTATCTTTTCTTTTCTTTTCTCATAGCTTTCTTGGACCCTAAACTCACATAGGGTATTAATCAACATATATAAGCATATAATGAACTAAGATCACATGCAAAAACTCAAACAAAAAGGAAATATCTCTTTTAAAAACTTTTAAAGGAAATTCTCGCGGAAAAACCGCCTCTTACTGCAGGTGAGCAGTACTTACATTGATATCTTGGACTTACAACCAAGATTAACGTATAGGGCTCGGAAGAAACTTGAGATCTCGGAGAATTCTTCACGTCTACGCGTTCCTCTTGCCGCGGGGATCCCGAATATAGAATTATCTCTTGGAGAAGAGTCTTGGCCGGCCCTCTTGGCCTTGATGTTGGTCGGCGTCGCCCAAGAGAGGAGAGGGAGAGGGGTCGGCGGATGGTGAGGGTTTGGAGAGGAGAGAAATAAAACTTCTCTCTTTAATTATCTATTTATACCTATGGGGCGGATCGACCTAACTACCCCTTAAATATAATTCTCTCCACCCTTTGTTGTGCTTGATACCCCTAGCCCAGCCGGTTGCGCGCTTGTGTGGTCTCGCGGTGGTCGCGGGTTCGATCCACCCGCTGCACTTAATTGGTTTTTTTTTTCCATTTTTCCTTTTTTTTCTTTTTCTTTTTCCAAAAATACTAAACGGACTCGGAAAATTCCATAAAAATATTCTAAAAATTCCTAAAAATATCTAGAACATTTCTAAACCATTTCTAAATAATTCTAAGGACTTTAAGAACTAAAAATGGAAATTTTGGGGCGTTACAACTTCACTAGCTCATTATACTCCTTAGCTTTCTCCTCCTCCACTTGCTTCTTAGCTTGAGTTTTGCGATGAAGGAAAGGTAAGGGAACAAGAATTTCCTCCTCTTAAGCCGAAACTTGAGAAGCTGGATTTTGGACTAACTTTTCCACTGAAGCATCTGCTGTGAGGTTGGCCTCGCCACTGATTTCTCCACCATTCTCCACCAAAATCACAGGATCACTTGGTGAAATGGTTGAGCTCGGTCTAGGGGTGGAAGCAACTGAGTTTGAAGAGTTCCCGTGGCTGTTTTGAGCTGGAATTGAGGGTGCTGTCCCATTTTCAGAAAATTCTGCTCTTGGACCCTTTCGAGTTGAAGTAACCTTCCCACTCCTTAAAGTAATAGCGCTAACATTTCTCTTTGGGTTGGGAATAGCTTGAGAAGGTAGTTGGCTTGATCCTTGAGCTTGCCCTTGATTCATCCCACTAGCCAATTGTCCAATTTGCCTTTCGAGGTTTTGTATTGCAGGATCATTCCTTCGTTGTTGTAGAAGTTGTTGAAACATCTCCTCTATTCGTTGTTGTTGTGCATTTCCTCCACTAGACCCTTCATAGCCCCCTTGATTAGCATACGGTTTTGATTGACCTTGAAAAATAGGAGTAGGTTGTTGAAATTGTTGCCCTTGCTGAGATCCTTGAAAATAGGGCTGTTGGAGCTGATAGGATGGCTGAAATTGTTGTTGATAAGGCTGATAACTTGGCTGGAATGTTGGGGAAATTTGCTGAAAATTATAACCTTGAAAATTCTGATTTTGACATAGAACTTGTTGTGGTGAAGACTGAAATTGATTGGGCTGAAATCTTTGATTTGGTGGCTGAAAACTTTGATTCCAAGGTTGGAAATTTTGCTGCGGTTGTTGGAATTGCTGCTGGAAAGGTTGGTATTGTTGCTGAAAATTCAAATTCCCTTGGAAACCTTGTTGAATCCCTTGAAATGGCTGCTGAAATGTTTGATGGAATTGCTGATTTGGAGGTTGAAATTGCTGATTTAGCTGCTGTGATTGCGGTTGTTGTGGCTGAACTTGCTGGAAAGTTTGTTGGGGTTGTTGAAATTGTTGTTGTTGTGGGCCTTGTTGGCAAAAAGAATTTCCATACCTCAGATTTGGATGATCCCTCCAACCAGGGTTATAAGTAGAAGAGTATGGGTTATTCCTAGCTTGAAATTGTCCCCTAACCAAAGCAGCTATTGACTCATCTTGTTGGAGATTGGGACATGAATCTGAATTGTGTTCCTGACTAGAGCAAATATCACATACACTCATCACTTGGCTTGATTGTGGAGGTACCGAAAGAGTTGAATTTTGACTTGCATTATTAAGACCCATTTGCTTAATCGCTGATGTGAGCTCTACCAATGCATTCTTAATCTCCCTTTGTTCATTAGAAGCCACCTGGACTTCATTAACTCCTCTAGTAGATAATGCTCTGCTTCTAAATTGCTGAGAATTCTCTGCCATATTTGAAATAAGCTCCCTAGCTTGATTTGGCGTTTTGTTTACTAGGGCTCATCCAGCTGCAGCATCTATCATGATCCTATCCATCTGCAATAAGCCCTCATAAAAATACTGGATGATGAGCTGCTCGCTAATCTAGTGCAGTGGGCAGCTGGAGCAAAGCTTGTTGAATCTCTCCCAGTAGTCATAGAGTGTCTCCCCCACCACTTGCTGAATGCCACAAATGCTTTTTCTAATGATTACAGTTCTGGAGGCTGGGAAATATTTTTCTAAGAATGCCTTCTTCATGGAAATCCAGCTAGACACGTGCCCAGTAGGTAAGTAATAAAACCAGTCCTTAGCTGCTCCAGTCAAAGAAAAGGGAAAAGCCCTCAGCTTGATATCTTCTTCTGAAATACCCTGAGGCTTCTAGTGGAGCATACAACATGAAACTCATGTAGGTGTCTATTTGGGTCCTCCCCAGACTGCCCTTGAAATTTGGGTAGCAAGTGGATGAGTCCAGATCTAAGCTCAAAATCACCAGCCAGCTCTGGATAAGCAATACTGGAGTACTGAAATGTGTCATCTGGTACTGCTAGTTCTTTCATGGTCTTCTGGTGGTCTGCCATCTGATCAACTGAATAAGCTGAAATAGACTGAGTAGAAATAATGCCAAATCCCTCTGAAACACTGAGCTGGCTCCTCCTAGCTCTGAAAGTCCTCTCAATCTCAGGGTCAAAGTCCTCAAGATCACCACCTGTAGACCAGGTCATAAAATCAAAAACAAATCACAGTAAAAGTATATAGAAAGATGAAACAAATAAAATCAGATCACAAGATATAGCAGTAAGTGCAAAAATGGATCAAGAAAATATGAAATGAGCACACAAGAAAAAATCAAACAACTCAACTAGTATGTTCCCCAACAACGGCTCTAAAAATTTGATGAACCCGAAAAGTGTCACGAATGTGGGTCTCAAATTTAGATATGTATAAGCTGGAAACCCTTTTTGCTAGCCAAAATGAAAACGTGGTAAAGGGGCCACAGTCGTATTTTTCCTAGGGCTAGTTGAAGGTGTTTGATTCGAGCTCGAGTTTGTGTATCGTTGATATTTTCGGGTTTCAAATAAAATTTGGATTTGGTCTCAATGAGAAACTAAGGAAACAAACTTGATATAAAATGCAGCAATCAAACAACTTGAAATGCAAAGGAAACAAACTTATGTGCAAAAATGACACTAAGTACAGGAACTATACATGATCAAATTAGCCTTGAAAGCAAGATATCAATGAAATGGTACGCAAGAATAGAGGAAGAGATTTGAAACCTAAATACTGATCAATGCAGGAACTAGCTGCTGAAGAAGTTAATGCATAAACGAGACAACAACTCCAAGGCAGAAAATCAACAACAAATTCAGTGCAGAAACAAACCAGCAGCTAGAATTGAGTACACAAGGCTAGCTTAAAAATTGATACTGAAAACTGCAGAAATGAAGCTAATCACTTCAGATACAGCTAACTGAATGAATGAACTCAAAAAAACAGTACACGAATGTGAAAATGCAGTAACAATTTGAATGCAGAAATGCAATGACAGTTTGGATGCAAAATCAACCAAAACAACTAAGATCAAATCGAGTGCTCGAACCTAATATTCAGATAAGATTCAGATGAACTATGTTTACTTGGCACAAATTGCAGATATGATAAACTAAACTTTGCTAAAGAGAAACCGATGCACACACAAGCTGATTAGTAGAAAATAAGGATGATACGTAGCAGTTATAACCTACTGTAGAAATGAAACTAAAGGTAAATCAAGATGAACTAAGTACGATTGTTCACTGAACAATAAATCTAACTAATTAAAATGCTGAATTAAAAACTAACAAACTGGAAACAATTCAGGAAGATTACATCTCTGATACAGAGTTCAGAAATAGTAAATGACACGCTGGCAGCTGGGTTCCAGAAATCAGAGTGATATGCTACTAATGAGAACAATTGCAACAATTGAATTCAATAACTATGCAAATGAAACGATTTTCAAGGTGAACTCAGAAAATAGAACTATAGCTAGCTTGATACAAACATTCAAAAACTAAAAATTAAAACTTGATATGCAATGAAGGAACTACCATGGCAAAATCGACTGATACACAAGACTTAAATCTGAAACAGATTGAATTTAGCTAGGGTTGTTCACTAACAAGCAATAGGTCTAGTTTACTTGCAGAATTTAAACCTAACTAAAGAAGAGACAATTCAGAAATGAAACTAACAGTTGATACGAAGACAGAACAGAATTGGTTTGCAGAATTGAAATTACAGCTAAAGTAAAAAGAAATTCAATAAGGAACTAAGCCCCGATCATTCCCTTGTCTCAAGACCTCCTTGCCGTCACACAAGAGCAAGCCAAGAACCCCTTCAGCTCCGCAGATCAATGGGAAAACAACTTCAATTTCGACTCTGCTCACAGATTGCACTCGGCTGGAGAAAACCAATCCGATCTCCTCGATCTCGCGATGTCGAGGTGTGGTGATGAGTTGGTGATGATCAAAGAGTACCAGAGAACCCTCCAGTAAGCTCGGATGGAAGGAAACGACACGCGATCGCGATTGAATCGATCAGATCACAGAAATTGATGAAATCCTCAATCAACTCTGCTTCGACGCAAATCCGAGCTTGAATCTCCACGGAAACCTCCTCCCGATGATCCAGATCTTGTTCCAAGGTTGTGATCGAGATGGTCACGCCTTCAAATGAAAAAAATCGCAGTAGAAATGAAGAACAGTAAGGAAAACTCGAAGAAGCTGGCGAAGACGCGACGACGAGATCGGAAGCTATTTGAAGTTTAAGTAGTTAAGCAGTGGATGGCTCAGATTAACCAGCACTCATTCAACGGTTGATCTTCGTCCGATTTGACTCAAACTTCCCAGATCTTGATCAAGGGTCAGGATTATCCTCGGGGTAGCTCGGATCTACCAAATTTACAACGGATAGTTCAGATCCCCTTGATCTTTGAACGAACGGTCTAGCTTCTCCCTAGCTTGATCCGATGGCTAGATGATTTTTGATTTGGACGAAACCTTCAGATCTTGATCTGATCGCTCGATTAGCCTTAATCCCAGCTCGGATTAATCAGAAGTTCTTAGATGGTCTAGATCTAACCGTTCTTGCATCGGACGGTCCATATTAGTCGACGCTTGATCACTTGATCCAGTCCACTTTTGACTCAACTTTGACCCAACATGACCTAGGTCCATGATCCTTCCAAGCCTACAAAAGTAGATCAACAATTTAGTGACAAAACAATTCAAATATATCAAAATTTGCAATTAGGTCCAAAATGAATGTAAATCCTAGAACCTAGGGTAAATCCACAATTACGCAAGTAAAATATGGGTCAAACACGAATTTTAGCATCTGAAATGATCAATAAAATGATACTTATCAGTATGCATCACATCCAATGAAATCTATCTTGGGTACCTCTATTAGTTTTTCACTGTCAATATCTAGATAGGATGTGTCAAGTAATTCATCAGTACCAATAAAATCAACACTAGGTACCTCCATGAATTTTTCACAATCAATTTCTAAATAAGATGTATCAAGACATGCATCACAACCAATAAAATCAACATTGGGTACCTCTATGCAATTTTCATAATTATTTTCCATAAATGATGTATCAAGAATAACATCACAACAAGCAAACTCAACACTAGGTGTATCCAAACATTCACCACAATGAACAAAATCAATTTTAGCTGCCTCTACAGGTTTTTCACAAATAATTTCTACAGAAGATGTGTCAATAAATTCATCACAATAAACAACAATAATTTTAGGCACCTCTACGAATTTTTTACAATAAGCATTTATATGAGATGTATCACAACATGCTTCACATTCAACAAATTCAACACTAGGTACCTCTATGAATTTTTCACAATCAAATTCTACAAAAGATGTATCCATAAATGTATCACAAACAATAAAATCAGTTTGAGGTACCTCTATGCAATTTTCAAAAGAAATAGGAGGAATACTTACCTGATCGTGTTGAAAAATACTTGGAGGTGCTACAAGAGTAGATGTAATTATTGACTCCTCCTGGTAATGTACAATCTCCTCTTCAGGTTCAGGATCTGGTGGACACTCAACTGAAATAGGTGATTCTTGGGTTCTTGCTTCCACCATACAAGTCCCTACACTTTCATACTATTTCTCTTAATTTTCTAATATATCAAGCAATGTTGGTGGTCCCTAGGGCTCAGTGCAATCCCCTACACCTGTAGAATCATCTGCAACGCATTCTTTATCAACTATATCTGCAACAACCATATTAGAAAAATTAGGACCAATATTTACAATATCATCACACAAAAAAAAAATGAGAAGGGTCCTGTAGTGCTTCAGAATCAAGTCCAAGGTTGTCACAAGCTTTTCCATTCATCTCCTCCAATGCCTCTGTCTCTACTGCATCTTCAACCTTATCTGAGCTAAAATCTCCTCCTACTATGTCAAGTGAAACATCATCAGCGATAAACTCTGCCTCAACAACTTCATCTGAAATGCTAGGAGGATCCTCTCCAAGCCCCTCAGAATTAAAAGTGGCCTGAGAAGGTAATTGTCCTAATCCTTGGGCTTGCATTTGATTCATTTGATTAACCAATTGTCCCATTTGCCTTTCGAGGTCTTGGAGCTTTTGTTGCCTTTGTATGATTTGTTGAAACATCTCTTATATCCTTTGTTGTTGAGCCTCATTCTCACCAGAATCTTCACAACCTCCTTGATTTGCATAAGACTCTCATTGGCCTTGAAATATAACATTAGGTTGCTGAAATTCTTGATCTTGCTGTGAACTCTGAAAATAATGTTGTTGGGGCTGAGCAAACGGTCGAGTGGGCTGATTGAATTGCTGAAAATTATCTTGATAACTTGGTGGATGTTGCTGAAAATTATTATTCTGAAAATTCTGATCATAGGGCTGGAATTGTTGATTGAATTGCTGAAATAGTTGGGGCTAAAAATTCTGATTTTGAAATTGACAATTTTGATTGTTTGGTAGAGAATATTGCTGTGAAGGTTGAAAATCGCTCTGATTTTGATATTGGAAAGTCTGAAATGGTTGGAACCCCTGCTGAAAATTCTGACTTGGTGGTTGAAATTGCTGTGGTTGATTGAAATGTTGGTACTGCTGCAAATCTGAATAGGGCTGCTGAAATTGTTGAAAAGGCTGACATTGTGGCTGCCCTTGCTGAAATTGATAACTTAGTTGTTGAAAATTTGATTGGGATTGCTGAAAATATTGGTTCTGCTGAGTTGAAAACATTTTTGAACTGGCAGTCCTGTCACAAAACAAACAAAATGGCAGCAACCGTACACAAAAGATAAAGCAATCAAGAATAGAATCAAATGATATAATTCCCAAGCACCACTACATTCCCCAGCAACGGCGCCAAATTTAATATGGCTCGCGTGTCGTACCGCGAGTATAAAATACAATTTAAGTATCGAATTCCTCTAAACTAATGTAGCATAGAGTAACTCGAGTCGTCTCCCAACGAATGTAGTTGGTACATGATAAATCTCAGGATCGTATGTTATTGCTTTTGGGGTTTGGATATGAAACTGGATTTTGGATTTAAGAGCTATGACTACGAAATGAATAGCAAAGCAAGTATGAAATCTAGTTCTAATTAAGGAAAGACAATGCAAGTAAGGAAATCTAATTTTCTCTAACTACACTTGCAGAAAAGAGAAAAGGTAACATGAAAGAAGCATTCAAGAAATAGGGCATCAATGAAACCTAGACATGGAGCAAAACCTATAGCATTAAAGAAATCTAATCTAATCTAACTTAATTGACAAGGAAACGCAAGACAACATAAAGGAAGCAATTAAGGAAATAGAGCATTAATGAAACTTAACCTAACCTAACCTAATTGCACACTTAAACATAAGAGAAACTTGAAACATTCAATTAATAAAACGTAGCGAGAATCTAAACTGAGAAATTACAAAACTAAAGTATAACAATTGGTTGGGGCATTTCATCGAACAAGTAACTAGCATGAATCAAAATTAAGCCAAATGCAAGCAACATTAAACATAGGGAATTGAAATTGATTACAAACGTTCACCAATCAACAAAAACATCCACTATATCAACCCAACCACCAAATCTGATGAAGACATGGATGAATCACTGATGATGAAGCGGCTGCTGTGAAGGAGTGTAAAGGGCTACTGGAAATGTGAAGAACTGCTGCTGCCATAGCTGTTGAAGAGGTGCTGCCACTCGGCCTGGATGGAGAAGCTGCGAAGGAATGCTGGTGAAGGAAAGAATTGCTGAATTGCTGTGAAGAGATGAGCTGCTGGAATCGGAAGGAATAGAACTGCTGGAATTGGTAAACTACTGCTGGTAAGAACAACTGAAGAATTGCTGGAAATCTGTGAAGAAGCTGTGAAGGAAGAACTGCTGAAGGAAAAACTGCTATGCTGGAAATCTACTGGAAATGACTGCTGTGAAGATGAATGCTGCGAAGGAACCCCTTTCGAGCAGTGAAGATGAAGCTGCGGTTGGTATCTTGTGCGACGGCTGCGTTCGGCTAGGGTTCGGAACCCCGGGCCCTAGATCGTCCGGCTGGTGAGGAGAGGGAATGGAAGTCAGCTAGGGTTCGGAACCCCGGGCTCTAGCTGTGCGATGGCGTTGATGGTCCGTCCGGCGGGGATGAGGATGGAGAGAAAGCCGCCGGCGGTGAGGGTGGAGAGCGGATGGAGTTGAGTCGGGAACCCCCCGTCTGCCCTAGCTGTGCGATGGCTGCCCTCTTTTGATGACTCGGCTCAGCAGTTAGGTTCAGTCCAGTCATGGGTTCGGTCCAGCAGTTGGGTTCGGTCCGCCAGTTGAGTTCAGCCATATGATGATGGAAGCAAAGGACGGCTGAGATTAATCTGGCTTCATCCAACGGTTGGATCTCTTCAAATCTGAACCAAACTCCACAGATTCAAATCAATGGCCCTGATCTACCTGTCCCCAGCTCGGATTAACCAGATCAGTGGCGGATGGTCCAGATCTTCCTTTTTCTTGAATGGATGGTCTAGAACATCTTGAGCTTGATCCAATGGTCAGATTACTTCTGATTTGGCTAAAACTTTCAGATCTTGATCTATGGTCATGATTGATTCTATCTTGAACTCAGATTGACCAGAAGTTGACCGATGACTCATATCTAACTGTTCTCTGGAATGACGGCTCTTATTAATCCGATGCTTGATCCCTTTGATCTGGATCCAATGCTGACTCAAGTTTGACCCGATTTGATCTAGGTCCATGATCATTTGAAGCCTACAAAATGATATTCAAATTTAGTGTCAAATATATCCCAAATATACAAAGATTTGAATTAAAAGCCAAAATAGAGGAAATACATGGAACCTAATACAATTGCAAACTTAAGCATATAAAATATGGATCAAACATGGATTTTAGAGCCTAAAATAATCAACAAAATGGTGATTATCAATGATCCAAAAAGACAATGACAAATGGAAAATGGTGGACACTGAAAAGACTAAAGCAAAAGGCAAAGGAAAGCAGCTGGCACTTGATGAGGGTAACAAACCAGAAAATACCTTGGTATTAATTTTCACATTGATGATCAAAAAAATAGATTTGATACCCTTGTTGGTCGTAAATTAGTTTGCACAAGATACCTTGATCGAACTACAATGGAAATCTTAGGAATTAAGGATGATTTAGATTGGATGATAAGTGTCATGGATCAGAATGACTTGATGTACACATGTCACCCTACTTATCTCCGCTTGGTCTTAGAATTTTTAAGTTCATTAAAGGTCAATTTTGCATCAGATAGTGAAATGATTTTAACAATTATTTTGGCTTAACCGTGGGGGCACCTAGGACATTTGACTACCGTTTCAGTAGGAATATCTTTTGGACTCAGGTCATCAACATAGATAAGCCACATGAGCCATCATGCTCTAAAGCTACCTCCCTCTAAAACCCCATCATCCGTTACCTCCATCGGATAATGAGCAAACTATCTTCGGCCTTTGCCGAAAGCAATAGGGTGGTTAGGAAGGTGGATCTTTAGATTATTTGCGCTATGTTACACAAAGTCATTTTGACTCCAGGTTCCACTTCCTACAGACATTAATGAGAGCCGCTAAGGCTCCATGGAGCATCATTGTATTTGACGGGTTGATGACCCAAATAGTTATTACACTAGAGTATGAATTGTATCGATTAGATATTGTTCATGGTAGCTTAAAAATTGACATAGATACTTGTTTGACTATGAAAATGATCATTCGGGATGAAAATGGATTCTCCTTTTCAAGGAGGAATGGATTTCCCTTCCCCCTTCCTAACCTTGAACATACTACAGTTCGTAACCCTGCTAACTAGATTCCTAGAGATAGCCTACTTGACATGACTAGACTCACACCACCCTCGCCATCTAGACACTCGGAGTCATCTTGGATCTCTGAGCCGATGGAGTACCATGACCCTTCTCCGGCAGGACGTCTTGCCCCAGTGAGTCATTCTTTTGCCTATGACAACAGAGATTCGTCTAGATTCGACTTCACTGATTTTCAGGCTTTCTTGGAATCTCTTTAAGAGAGTCAAAATGTCATACAACAATGGTCAGTAAATAATCAAGCATTGTCTCGAGAATAGTTCCAAGAAGTTTAGGACCTTTTCCAAATAATGAGGGATTTTTAGGGGTAAATGTCTAATTTTGTCACTGATTATTACAACAAGAGGGAGATTATGAAGGAATTTAGGGATGATATCTTTATTGTTAGATCGTGTTCGTCTTGCTAGAGGAGGGGGAGGGAGTGAATAGCTTCTTTGAATTTCTCTACCTACAACGTTAGCAAGTGCAAGCGGAAATCTAATAAAACAAATGAAAACAATGCTAACCACCTATTTACGTGGTTCAGAGATAAAAACTCCTACTCCACGGCTGCCCGTAAGGTGGGCGATCCCTAATCCGTCGGTGGATGATTCCTCGGAGCACCTCCGGCTAGATCTCGTAGCTCCTTGTGGGTGGAGAAACCTCTCCACAACCTCTGGACACTATATGAGCAACAAAGCTACTAACCCACTCTATCCAAGCAGGTTTCGCCAAGAGCTCCCAGCCCAAACGAGTTCTCTTAAATAGAACTCAAGGCTGAAACTAGCCGCTACAGTCGATTGCTCCCATGGCAGTCGACTGGTCCCACTGAAAATCGACCGTTACAAGCCCAACGTTCGAATTTTCAGCCACCTACCAGTCGACTGCTCCCAGGGTAGTCGACTGATGTTTCTGTGTGTTTATCAGTCGACTACTAAAACCCCAGTCGATTCCCACCTAAGTTTTCCTCCCCGAGTACAATTCCCTCAGCACTCGACCCCTAGGATTTCTCCGAGTACATTCCCTCAGCACTCGTACCCTCACGACTCAGCTGACTCTTCACCAGCAGCCTCGACTGTTGCCTTCAAGCCTTCTTCGACTTTGGCCCTCGTCCCTCGGATACGCACACAAGCCCGCGGCTTGCCTCCATACTATCCTTCACGTACGCCTCGAAGTCCGCTTCCCTCGGCTCATCGTCTCTGCTATCCATGATCTCAGGTGCGCACACAAGCCCATGGCTTGCCTCCATGCCACCCTTCACCGTTCCCGAAGCCGTCCAGCTAAGTCAATATGTGTAACCTGCAAACCTGCACACTCAATACACATATCAAAATACAAGGGTAAACCTAACTTAAACCCTTTGCCCAAACATCAAAACACATGGTCACTCCGGACCATAGATTGCCCCAACAATCTCCCCCTTTTTGATGTTTGACAATACGTTTAAGTTAGGGAAAACAAATAGCAACAACAATGCTAAACAAACATTTGGACTTACGTTGCCAAGGCTCCACCTTGGACTTAACCGACAATGCATATGCAATGCAAACATGGATCCTATCCAAGACATCCCACACCTAACCCCCAAAAGTTAGGATTTTTTACCAAACCGGGATCTTTCCAAGGCTCCCCCTATATTGGACTTATAAATGCTTTTTAAGAACCTCTCCAAGGTTCCCCTTACGCCAAGACTGGAGCAACAATGCTCCCCTTTTACCTAAGCTCCCCCTAAACCTAGGGTTTCCCCAAAGGCGTGTTTGGTTTCCCACTTAAACCCAACACTTCTCCCCCTTTGCCATACATCAAAAGACTCCAACAATTTCCCCTTTATTGGACTCTTTATCCCCCGATGATTATAAAGACAGTGTACTAACCCCCCATAAGGTTCCACACTTGTTTCACCTCATTTGGATACCTTTTAATAGCTGAAACCCATTTTTCAACCTTTACCAGTCGACTGGACAGTTACCAGTCGACTGACACGCTGAAAACCCATTTTTCAACCTTTTGAACCCAATCTCAAAAATGCGTCAGAAATTTCACAAATATCCAAAAATTCTCAAATTTTGTGGAGATATTTGTGGTACCCATACCTACTTGGAAAAATATATCCAAAAATATATCTATCACCATTTCCAAGATTGACACAAAATCCAAAACTACCTAATTAGTTCAATTAAACCTTGACCTAAAGTTCTAGTTTTGGTTTCCTCTTGATGTCTTTGCCCATACCAATCCACAATGCATTCCTAGCATTGATTTATATGACATTTATATATCAAAAACTAACTTTCATGCTTTATGACCCCAATGTCATATTTCCATGCATGAAACTCAAATCCAACGTGCCAAAACCCAAGAATTGAGACTCAAGTCCGTCTCCAACTCTTTTGGCACACTCCATGGTCCACCTAGACCTCCTAGAGAAACATCTCCCGAGATCTATTTACCATGGATCCCAAAGACTCCTAGAGCTCCCCCTTGAGCTCTTAGCCCTAGCCACCTCCCTAGGTGACTCAACAAACACTAGACCACACCGGTGTCCCCCCGGTGACTCTTGGCCTACAAACTTTACCTTCTTAACCTTAGACACTTTATCCTCTGTTAAGTCCTTCCTTTTGCTTTTAAATGACACCCCCTTCTCATTTTTGGACTTCCCCTCCTTGCCATAATTGTATGCTACCCTAGCATATTTCTTTCCATTGGCATTGGAGACCTTAGATCGGTATCCCAACCCCGATCTATCATTGTTGGGTTTTAGATCACCCAACATCATATCTAAACCCTTAGATCCAACCGTGAATCTTTCTAGGGTCTTTTCCAACCTATCAAGCTTTTCCCTCAATGCTTGATTTTCCCTTTCTAGGTTCTCAAACCTAGTATCCACATGTCCTCCTTGGACATTCCTAGACCTACCCACCTTTCTAGGCATATGTCTCCCCTTCTTGGGATTTTTGCCTTGATCCTTAGGTCTAATGGTCTTAGATTTATCATGATGCATGACCTTTCTAGGGTTTTGATGTACCTTGTTAACCCTATTCTTATCATTATACCTAAATCCATGATTATGCACAAGCAAATATTTTTCATTATTTCTAGCATACATAGATGAATTTGAAACATGCTATTAGAGATTACCTCCCTTATCTTTGGAGCTCCCCCTTGATGTGAGCTTCTTTTCTTCTCTTCTTCCTTTTCCCATCTTCTCAAATGCTCCATTTTCTTTAGCTCTCCTTTTCTCGAACACTTGGTATGATAGTGCCCTAGATCCCCACATGTAAAGCATCTAATATGTTTTTTCTTCTTCTTTTCCCTACAATCCATATTAGATTTTAAATGAATTGACCCAGGTTTAGGGTTTACCTCCTTCTTACCTGGTAGACACTTGTCCTTGTAGTGTCCCTTTTGATTGCACCCAAAGCACACTATGTAGTCTTTTGTCCTTGCTTTGGTGGAGGTAGGAGCTTCTGCGTGCTCCGGTATTGATGAGGGTCTCTCCTCCCCCTCAATTCTTGAAGTGGAGACATCTTCTTCTTCCCTTGATGAAGTAGATGATCTCTCACTCTCTTGTGCCTCTTCTCTTGATAAAATAGATGAATTTCTCTCTTCTCCTTGGTCTTCTTGGACCATTGACCTTCTTTCTCTAGGCTTTTCAACTATTTGAGCTTGCATAGGATTTTTATGAAATGCTTCCATAAATCATGCGCATTTTTGTATTCTCCTACACCACTCAAGACATCATTAGGCAAAATACTCACTAATATTGAAATTACCTTTTCATTTGCCTTTGATTGACTTTGTTGTTCTTTATCCCAATATCTAGGTCGAAGCTTCTTCCCATGCTTGTCTCTTGGAGTCTCGAATGGTTCTTCTAGCACCACTATGCACTCCCAATCCATTCCAAGCCAAGTCTTCATTCTTATCCTCCAATAGTCAAAATCTTCATGATCATAGGAGGGTGGAGTGTTGATATCATCCCCCAACTTGTCTTCCATCATTCTTTCCTCTAGCTTTTGCTCCTTTGGCGGTTATTCCAACGAGAGCAGACCTTCGCTTTAATACCACTTGTTAGATCGTGTTCGTCTTGCTAGAGGGGGGGGGGTGAATAGCCTCTTTTGAATTTCTCTACCTACAACGTTAGAAAGTGCAAGCGGAAATCTAATAAAACAAATGAAAACAATGCTAACGCACCTATTTACGTGGTTCGGAGATAAAAACTCTTACTCCACGGCTGCCCGTAAGGTGGGCGATCCCCAATCCATCGGTGGATGATTCCCTGGAGCACCTCCGGCTAGATCTCGTAGCTCCTTGTGGGTGGAGAAACCTATCCACAACCTCTGGACACTATTGAGCAACAAAGGCTACTAACCCACGCTATCCAAGCAAGTTTCGCCAAGAGCTCCCAACCCAAATCGAGTTCTCTTAAATATAACTCAAGGCTGAAACCAGCCGCTATCAGTCGACTGCTCCCATGGCAGTCGACTGGTCCCACTGAAAATCGACCGTTGCAAGCCCAACGTTCGAATTTCCAGCCATCTACCAGTCACTGCTCCCAGGGCAGTCGACTGATGTTTCTGTGGTGTTTATCAGTCGACTGCCAAAACCCCAATCGACTACCCACCTAGGTTTTCCTCCTGAGTACAATTCCCTCAGCACTCGACCCCTAGGATTTCCCTGAGTAAATTCCCTCAGCACTCGTACCCTCACGACTCAGTTGACTCTTCACCAGCAGCCTCGACTATTGCCTTCAAGCCTTCTTCGACTTTGGCCCCCGTCCCTCGGATACGCACACAAGCCCGCGGCTTGCCTCCATGCTATCCTTCACGTACGCCTTAAAGTTCGCTTCCCTCGGCTCATCATCTCTGTTATCCATGGTCCCCTAGGTGCGCACACAAGCCCATGGCTTGCCTCCATGCCACCCTTCACCGTTCCCGAAACCGTCAGCTAAGTTAATATGTGTAACCTGCAAACCTGCACACTCCAATACACATATCAAAACACAAGGGTAAACCTAACTTAAACCCTTTGCCCAAACATCAAAACACATGGTCACTCCGGACCATAGATTGCCCCAACATTTATCACCCTGTAGCAGGTCTCCTCACTCTACCAGTACCATGAGGAGCTGGCTTAATTGCCGTGGGTTCCCAGGTTCCCTTCTAGACGACGATCCTCACCTCCTCATGAGATGACCTTGATCCCTACCCTCCTCCACTGTTCCATCACCCTCCACCTCCTCCATACTCATCAAAATGAGACACTGTGTTGTCCAAGTCCAGAGGAGGGGGGGAGAGGGGATTTGTACATACATGTACATAGTTGAAGTTGTTTGCATTTTGGTTTCTTTGCATGTTCATTCAGTTTGTTTGCTTGTTATTTCAGTTCTCTTGCAGTTCGCTTAGTGCAATTTTGGCTTGTTTTTGTTGGAGTTCATTAGATGCACATTACATTGAGTTATCTTGTTTTTAAGTAGATACTCTTGCATTCCATTTCTCCATTTATGTTATCAATTATTAGTGCTATTATGTCGAGTGAATGATTTTTTCTATCTTCATTAGCATGAAATGAACATTGCTTTTTGAAATATTTGAGGATGACCTAGTTTTAAGATTTGTTTTCACTTTGCCTATTTTGAATAGTGAATACTTGGTAAATAGTCATGATTCATAGAACTTGTGAGTGCTTGTATCCCATGGTGATTTTTTAAACTGCATTTTGGTTATTGGATGTTGCTTGGATCATTAAAGCTCATTTGAAAAAATTTATCCCTATTATGCTTGTATATACTTGCATTTGTGACAGTGCTACACTTGATAAGAACTAAAAAATATTTAAATTGAATAAGGGATTAAAAAATATATTCTAAGTGGAAACTAGTCATTTATCCCTTTGAGACTGAGTTAGGTTATTGGAGAAATGAATATTAGACTTCCCTTGATTCTGAGCACGCCTATGAGACCATGGGCAGTTTGAAAAAATTGAACCAAGCGTGTGGCAGGTAAATGACTATCGCTTGGATTATGAGGAAATCAATTAGATGACGACTTGACTAGGCATTAGAGTTGATACTTGAAGAAATATGATCACTCATCGTACCGAGCACGAAGAACTTCTTAGGCCTACTCGAATCTATCTTTATATCATACTTATCAATGAAAGTGTTTAATAGAGTTAGGTCAAATTCACTAGGGATTATGATGCACTACAACTGATACATAAGTATAATGCAGAGTGTTTGCTTGAGGATAAGAAAAAGTTTAAGTCTGGGGGTGTGATGAGTGCAGATTAGACATGTTTTTATCCTTTCATTGATGCTCATTACTTACTTTTTGCGATTCTATTTATTATGTTGTTGCCTCCTCTTAGTTTTTTATCAGCTTAATTACTTCTCTTTGTTCAGAGATATGTTCTTTGCGTGCTTGTATTGACAGGATACGTTTCAGAGCAAGAAGGAAGCAAAAACAGAGCTAAATGTGTGTCGAAGCCGAAAGCAGCCCGCCATACGATTAGGCCAGGCCGTGTGACCCCACATGGTCATTTGGGGTCTTGGATGCTCCACACTCCATGGCTGTGCCCCCTGGCACGACCATGCCATCTTTACATAGGCCGCACGATCGGGTCGTACCCCTTGGAATTGCCCGTGCGACCATTTTCTTGCTGGCCGCATGGCCGGGCCATGCCGATTGGCACGACTGTGTGGTTTCTCACGGTCGTGCCGTCGAGAGGGTTAGGGGGCATGCGCCCCCTATAAAAGAAGACGTCATCTCATTTTTTCAGGGAGGAAGTTTCTCCCTTTGGGAGAACCACCTTGGAGCCACCCTTTATCTTTGACGACTCATCGACAATCTGAGAACCTCTCCGGCAACATTCACATCTCCCGAAGCTACGGATTGAATCCGAAAACTCTACACTTCGATGACTAAGCATTTTCTTCTCTCTTCTCTATGTTTGAGTTGTAAAATATTTCCTTCCTTGTCTTTGGTGTTCGATTTTATATTTTATGAGTAGATTTTCATGTTTTAGGACTTAGGAAGTAATTGTGATATATATTTGATGAAATCCCCATGAATTTACTTGTACCTTGTGTTCATGACATATTTATTATGCATGATTCTTATTTGATTAAATGCTTATGTAAAGTATTTATGCTTGAATCGCTTGAGTGTATACCTTTATGTTGTGTTTGATTGAATGGATGTGAGGAATGATTTTCAACTAGGATAAATGCTCAAGGTTGTATGCCAGGGGAACCCTATGTGATAAGGGTAATCTTTCAACCGGACAATCTTGAGCGTTAGCCTAAAATGGGCACTATTTCCATACAAGGATAGATCTAGATGAGGTTTAATGGGTCTTACTTGTGTACCTAGAATGTATGTCCGGGGAGCCCTATGTGATAGGGGTAATTTTTTAACTGGACATTTTAAATTACCAAGGGAAGATACTCTAATGTGGCATTCGCAAATCAAACCGGTAATTAATTAGGCTTCCTATGATGCATGAATATCAAGACCAAGACACTAATTGATCCTGGCCTTGTCTATGGGTAGGTGCATAGGCCGGGCCCGCCAGCCAGCCTGGCGCCAGGAAGGGTTGACTGACAGATCAGTAGCAGAGTCCCCGGGTAAGTTCCCGAGCCTAAAGGCCTCCCGGAGGGCAGGGGCGAGCTAGCCACAGGCCATCCTACCAAGTAGAGGCTTAGCCGCCCACACTCCTGGGCCTCTCCCCGGCCCAGAGCTAGGACAGACATCACAGGCAGGTACGTAATAGTTCACACTCCCCTTTCATCACACAAACCAGATACTTAACAGAATCAGGCAGACACCCCTCGACAAAACCCCACCCAGGGCGTACCCTGCACTTCCATTCTACCAGTCGGACGCGTGGCTACCCACGCCCCCTGATCATTACCCGACTCGGTCCCTATCACTCGGGCCCGCCAGTCGACGCTCGGGGTACGGGCTATCTCGCCCCTACACCCCCTACGTCATTATATCTAGGGTACGACCCTACTAACAGGGTTCCTCACACCTTATTCACCCTTGATATTCCTAAGCGGTCAGTCCGCCCCTCTAGTACTCTCATATTGCTCGAGCACCCCGCGCCATGCCGCGCCACTCCTAAGTGCTCCCTACGAGCTGACAGCTATCATACTCTTGTCTCGTCAATACAAACAAGGGTTGTCAGCTCCCCCGGTTATATAAGCTTGACACTCCCCCTACCGCAGGTACGCGCGCGCGAGTTCACGCATCTCTTGCCTCAATTCAGTTCAGTTCTCTTATTATTCCTGCGGATACTGACTTGGCCGTTGGAGTGCCTGACCTGGGAAATCCCCCGACGGGTTTACTAACGGTCGCTGTTTTGCAGTGCCATGCCGAGGCACGGTCAGCTCTCTGCCA
>JAGFNQ010000126.1:26153-52594 GCA_024364735.1 Boesenbergia rotunda
CAGCGCGCGAGGCGGCCCACGCTCCCTAAGATGCCCTCGACCGGAAAGCCTCGGCGAGGCTCTCAGGTGGCGCGTGGCGGGCCAAGCTCCCTAAGATGGCTCCGACGACCGAGATGCCTCATACCCCTCGGATCGGCTCTCGGTCGGATGCATGGTGATACATGCTCCCTGATAAGTACCATTTTGTTGATTTTTTTAGTTGCTAAAATCCATGTTTGACCCATGTTTTTCTTGCTTAATTGTGAAATTACCCTAGGTTTTAGAACTTACTTTTATTTTAGACTTAATTGCAAATCTTTACAAATTTGGATTATTTGGCCACTAAATTTTTGATCTATTTTTGTAGGCATGAAAGGTTCATGGACCTAGGGCATACTGGGTCAAACTTGAGTCGGAAGTGGACCCGGATCGAGTTATCAAGCTTCGAATTAATCTGGACAATCCGATTCAAAAGCGGCTAGATCTGAGCCATCTGGGACCATCTGAAGCAATCCAAGCTAGGGTTAGGGCTGATCAAGCACTCTGATCAAGATCTGAAGGTTTCATCCCAATCAGAGCTCAATCAACCATTGGATCAAGCTCAGAGGGTTCTAGATCGTCCATTCAAAGATTAGGTTGATCTGGACCATCCGTTGCAAATCTGGAGGATCCGAGCTACCACGAGGCAGATCCTGACTCCTGATCATCATCATTAAAGTTTGGATTAAATCAGAGCAAGATCAGTCATTGGATTGAGTTAGAGAAATCTGGGCCGTCCATTGCTAAGTATTTAATCAGATTTTCCATAGTTTCAGCTCTGTCGCGTCTTCGCCGCAGTTTTCGTTTCTTCATTTGTTCTTCATTTGTTCTTCAGATTTTCTTCAATCTGAGGCGCGACCACCTTAATTTCTCCCTTAGATCATGTTCTAGGTCATTAGGAAGACTCATCCGTAAAGTTTCCAGCCTCAATTTGCCCAAGAAACAGAGCTGTTGAGAGGTTTCCGCAGTTCTTCCATTTGCTGACTTTGGATCGGCTGTGCTCCACTTCCTTCCACCTGAGCTATCTGGAGGGGTTCCCTAAAGTGCTCGGAGCATCCCCAACTCACCATCGCACGCGGATGCAGTTAAATCAAAGAAATCGAATGGAAATTTCAGATTTGAGCAAGCTGAGCTGGTTTTGATCGCAGGTTGAGTTTTCCCAGTTAATTGTGGAGCTTACGGGTTCGAGGCTCACCCTTGCGTGACGAACAAGGAGTACATTGAGCTAGGGAAGGATTGGGGTTTAGATTCATTATTGTAATTTCTGTTTTAGCTGTAATTTCGAATTCTGCCACTTCATTACTGAATTTTTCGTATCAGCCACTTAGTTTCAAGTTTCTGAATTGTTTTAGCTTCAATTGTGTTTCATTCTGCAAGTTTAATAGCTAGGGAATGTGTTTAGTGGATAATTGCTTTTAATTCGAGTTTAATTCTTGTTTAATTGTTGCGTATCAGTTTTTTCCCTGATTTCAGCTTGCGTATCAGTCCTTTTACTGCAATTTCTTTTAGTTTCTGCATTCTTCAGTTTATTTCACATTTAGTGTGTAACTTGGTTGATCTAAAGTTTGTTTCACTTTGTAGTTTCATTTCTGAATTTTGTTCAGCTCGAAATTTCCGCATACAGTCAGCTTCATCACGTAACAGCCCTCATTCCTACACATTTCAGCTTAGTTCTGAATTCTTCAGATTATTTCGAATTCAATGAGTTTCTGGTTTTAATACCTGAGATTAAAGAAAACATTTGGTTAGCTAATGAGTTGGATTTGAGTTTGTTTAGCATTCAGTCTCATTCATGCATTCTGGTCCATCTTGTTGAGTGCAATTTTCAGCTTGCGTCTCAACTCTAGATCAGCTATGTTTCCGTTTTTCCTTTCTGCATTGATGTCAAATAACATCAGTTGAATTCAGCTTGTTTCTCTGAACTTAGATTAATGCATTCGAACTCAGCTTACTCCATTTAATTTTGCATTCCATTTCTGAATTCCTGCACACATGCATTCGGATTCTGTTTTCTGCAATTCACTTCTGCAGTATCTGATTTCATTTCTCCTTCCAATTGTCTCTGAATTGATCAGTTCTATTCTTGCGTTGCAGTAACTTTCATTCCTGTTCTGCATAGTAGTATCAGTTCTGCCTTAGGATAAATTTCGGCACATCAGTTTGGCTCTAGAATTTTGCTTAACTCGAATTGTGTTTCTGCATTTGTCTGCTGCCAATTCTGCACCCGATTGTTGGCTTGATAGCCAATTGTATTACAGCAGTTGCTGGTCTGACCTTGTATCGAGTTGCGTTGCTGCATTTCTGCTTCAAGATTCTGATTTCATTCATTTTATTTCTGTAATGGATCTGTTTTGATTGATCAGACCTCAGATTTCGAATTTCTTCATTCATTTCTGCAATTCTCTTCACTAGCAGCTGTGTTTTCCAAAACTAAGTTGATAAGTCCATTTCCTGCACTTAGTATCAGATTCCTATATTGGCACATGAGTTATCCTCTTTGTATCAAGATTGTATCAACTTCTTCACTTTGTATCAAAAGAGGTTTTGGTATTAATTGGTACCAAATTAAACACAGTTTTTAGTGAGCTATTGTGTTTGAAATTAGTTATGGTTGCATTTGAATATTTCTGAGTTTCATTGCATTTGTTGGCTTCCAAAAATTGTAGCTAGTTGTATTGAGTTTGCTTTAAGTTTAAATTCTGAATTTCCCAGCTAGCATTTGCGTTAAGATTGTTTGCTTTCCGGAAATTATCATCACTGCCTTATTCCTTTGTTTAACATTTGTTTTGCATGTGAACTCAGATTTGCCTTCCTAGATTGTTTAAGTGGCTTTGATTGAGTTGTTCGTGGGTTAAGTTCATCAATTGTCATACCTTGTTGAATTCGTCTAGCTAAGATCTATCTTTTCCTTGTGTTTTCATTCCTGAACGGCCAACCAAACCCAGATTTTATTTGAAACCCAAAATATCAATGACACATAAACTCGAGCTCGAATCAAACAAACTCTCAACTAGTCCCTAGGAAAAATATGACCTGTGGCCCATTTACTACGTTTTCATTCTTTGATTGCAAAAAGGGTTTTCAGCGTTTATAAATATTCTAAATTTGAGGACCCACACATTTCGTGACAGCTATTTTGGGTCCATCACTCCCCGAGGGGTCACCCAACCGAGCGGTCCTATTCTCTCTCTCCCCGAGAGGTTACCCGACCGAGCAGCCCTATTCTCGCTCCACGCGAGCCTTTCCCTCTGATCGGCTCTCGGTCGGATGCATGGTGATCCATGCTCCCCGAGAGGTCGCCCGACCGAGCGGCCCTATTCTCGCTCCACGTGAGCCTTTCCCTCGGATCGGCTCTCGGTCGGATGCATGGTGATCCATGCTCCCCGAGAGGTCACCCGACCGAGCAGCCCTATTCTCGCTCCATGCGAGCCTTTCCCTCGGATCGGCTCTCGGTCGGATGCATGGTGATCCATGCTCCCCGAGTGGTCACCCGACCGAGCGGCCCTATTCTTGCTCCACGCGAGCCTTTCCCTCGGATCGGCTCTCGCCCGGATGCATGGTGATCCATGCTCCCCGAGAGTTCACCCGACCGAGCGGCCCTATTCTCGCTCCACGTGAGCCTTTCCCTCGGATCGGCTCTCGGTCGGATGCATGGTGATCCATGCTCCCCGAGGGGTCACCCGACCGAGTGGTATTCTTGCTACCGCGCAAACCCTTCCCGAGGATCGACGCTGGGTCGAATGCGTGGTGGCCCACTCCACCGGAGAAACTCCCCGACCAGTTAGCCCCATCCTTGCTTCACTCAAACCCCACCCCCGAGCCAGCTCTCAACCAGGTTCGCGGTGATTACCACTCTTGGAAGCCCCAATCAACCATTCTCATACTCGCCTCGCAAACCCGGCGAAAGCGGGACCGACTCCTGGATCGGTCCTCGACTAGGGGGCCTTACATCCACCGGGCGCCTCGCTGCAAACCCGCGGGTGGGCTGGGGGTAGCTAGACCCCCGCAACTATGATCTGTTGATTGAGCGCGCCCCATCCGACTCTCAAATGGTACAAGGGACTATCTTGAGCTCGGGATTCCCTTCTGGCTCGCCCGAGTTGGGGGCACTAAGGGAACACCGCCTATGGTCTCGGTTGGCTAATACACAATGATCTTGGCATAGCAGGCGCTCGCTCACTGATAAGGGGTGGACGACCGTCACTTCCGTCATACGGATCAATTACACTCTAGCACCGAACATACATGGGCGTAAGTACATAAGAGCGGAGACAATGGAAAGGGGAAGATAGCATTCGTAATAAGCAATTCGGCCTACATCAGATAACAAAAAAGGGCGACATGTAACTACGGCGTAGGCATAGAGGATTGCGATGAGGCCCCACCCGGCGCCTTCTCATGCTTCTCGCGAACCGCCTGCGCCTTGGCTTTCCGAGCCTCATGACGCTCGCGCCTCCGCAAGAGGTCGCTTTGGCAAGTCGCCAGCTCCTCTTCCTTAGCCTTCAGATTGGCAAGCAGTGTAGCAGCCGACTAATTGGTCTCCAGGAGATCCGCTTGGGCCTTGGCCAACTCCGAGCATGCCTGAAGTTCTCGAGTCCGAGCTTGACGCTCGCTTTGCTCCAGGTGAGCGAGTTGTTGACGTAGTTGGGCGTTAGAGGCCCGAGCCGCACCTAGCTCCGCCAAATGATCCTGAAGCTGCACTTCAGCATAAGCGACACGTCCATGAAGGGCCACATTCTTAGAGCGCAGCGCATTCCAGGCCTCTTCACTCGGCTGAGGTTGCGTGCAGCGAATCTGGGTTTCCAACGCCTCCCTCCGGGACTCCGACTGACGGAGGGATCGAGTCTGGGTGGTGAAGGAGACACCCATGTCGTATAAGGCACCAGCCAACTGCAAAGGAAGCGAAGGGTTAGCCAGGAAAAAACCAAGCAAGCAAGAGCTATTAGAAAAATGTACCTGACAAGCATCCGCCACGAGACCATTGATTCTGGCAATAGGGTCTTGGTGGTCGAAGGATCGAAGGCCTTAGTAAAGATGGACGCTCAAGGGGGCATGCAAGTGAACTACTCGAGCGGATCCTAGCGGCTCAGAATCCAGAACCTCGTAAGTGGTAAGGGGATCTGCTCACGAAGGTAGGATAAGATGTATCGGGCAAGGACCGATGGTCCTCTCAGGAATAGGAGGAAAAGGGGCAGCAGACAGCCCGTCCGACGAACCAGCCAGGGCAGGAGGGATTACTGGGCGATTCGGCCCCGGAGCAGAGGAGACGGGGACAGACGATGTAGACACCAGTGAAGCAAGAACCCTTGGCAGAAGGGAAGGACAAGGGTTGCTCGTCTGCCCGCTCGAAGAAACGGCCTGATGCAAAGGAGACACAGGTAGGGTATCTCCTGCAGCAGAAGAAGCAGGGATGACCGGCGCGGGCGCCCGCAAGGCCGGCAGGCTCGCCTCAGAAGAAGAAGGGGGGGGGGCCTTTAGAGGAAAGGCGGTCATAGTTCCAAAAAGAGGCGAGCGGTCGTGCGGCGGGTCCTGTTGACAACTGGGCACCAAGGTGGAAGGATCCGAGGCCAAAACCTCAACGTCAGAGTCCAGTGCCTCGTCCTCTAACGCCTCGCCCTTAGTTGCAGATGAAGCGGGGGTAGGGCTTAATACCGGAGAGGGAGACACTGGAGTAGCCGACGGGGCGTCATAGGGGGGAATGGGGACCGGTTCCGAGAGCATAGCTGCCATTGACGCCTCGAACGCAGCCACCCTCTCCGCGGCCACCGCTGTCAGAAAATTACGCAGCATTCTGGAAAGGGGCACCGGGACACTGGAGAAAACGGTTGAAGGAAAGGAGGAAGGAAATTGAAGGCGGCGAAGGAGGTAGTCGCCGAAGCCTATATAGGAAACCGCAATTAATCACAGCCGTCGGTAGGAGGGTCAGGAGTAATGGCCAATCCTACGACTAAGCAAGGAGGCGGGGTAAGATGACAATGGGGGCTAGCAAGTAGTCGTTTCGCTGCCACCGGCAATCAAAACTGGCGGATAACAATTTGGCGCCTGGGAAACCACTGATCGTAGGACACGTGGTCCTAAACACTTAAGGCGTTTCGCAGGCAAGAAGGAAGACAGATAAGTTGTCAACCCAGTGAGTCGAACGAAAGGGAAGTTAGGTTAACCCGAATTCCCACGGGCCAACTCCCGCTGGCCCCTTGGCCCGAGCCCCGGTCGGACGCGTGGTGGCCCACGCTCCCTAGGTCCCACTCGGCCAAGAGGCCAAATTCCTACGGGTCAGCTCCCACTGATCCCTTGGCCCGAGCCCCGGTCGAACGCATGGTGGCCCAAGCTCCCCGGGTCCCACTCGGCCAAGAGGCCAAATTCCTACGGGTCAGCTCCCACTGATCCTCTTGGCCTGAGCCCCGGTCGGACGCGTGGTGGCCCACGTTCCCCAGGTCCCACTTGGCCAAGAGGCTAATTCCACCCGGGCCGTCTCCCGCTAGTCCCCCGGGTGGATGCAATAAGATATACCTCCACAAGGGGTCCTGATCAAGCGACCAGGTCATCGCGCAAAGACACGAATCGGGGTCTCGCGCACACCCCCACAAGGACCAACGGCCCTCGTAGACAAGCGCTTAGAATGGTCGTCTAGCCCGCGGCTGGGAATTGTGCCCATCAGTCGGCTTTGTGCCCGGCTCGTCCGCACCGTTACATAGATCCATCACAATCAAAGAAGAACACAGCTACACTCGCTCAAGCAAGCAAAAAGGAAGAATCACATTTAAAGGGAAGGTGCGTTACAAAATCAGGGCCGGAGGCCCCTTGTTTACAGGGAAAAAAGGAAAATCAGAGGTACTCCCCTCACTTGAAGGGTTGTTCGGTCACGTCAGGGAGATCCTTGCACAGGTCCTGAAGCCGAACCATGGTGGAAGGCAGATCGGGGGGTAAATACCCGCCCAGCTTGAACTGACGGACGACGTTAACTACCTGCTGCATCATCACCTCCATGAATCATTGGGAGATTTCAGTAGTATGGGTCGGGGCGTTAATGCACGCCAGTCGGTGGACCTCTAGTCGATCAGTTTCCGCCTCTTTATTGGCATGTAGCTCCGCCAGCTCAACTTGCATGGCATCCCATGACGCTTGTCGCCTATGCAGCTCTGCCAACTCCGCCTGAGCTGCATCCCAGGTAGCTCGGCAGTCACGAAAACCTTGCAATTGGTCCCGCAGCAAGCCAACTTCTCGCCTCTCGGCCGCCAGTTGCTCTTGCAGGAGCGAAATTTCCTCAGCGGCCCAGCGAAGGTTGGACCGGGTCCTCAGAAGTTCCTTTAGAAGCCCGTCCTTTCACTTGCGATCACGACGCTGAGCTTGCTCAGCCTTGGCCACTCGCTCTTGCGCCCAGACCACCTCTGAGTCGGCTGAGACAATCTGTACCTTAGCAGTCTCTAGCTCCTCCTGAGTCTGGCGCAATGAATCCTGGAGGACGATGACCTCCGCCCTCAAGCTGTTCAACGAGTTGTCATCAAAAGTCAGCTGGGTGTGCTTGAGCCGAGCCGAGCCTCGAGATCCTCCATGCGCCGCTTGGCATGATACCGGGTCTTGGCATGATTCAGCATGGATACACACATGCTGTAGCTTTGGGCCCAGGCCTACAACAGAAGAAACGTAGTGACTCATTGGCTGCAAGGAAGAATGAAACGCGCACCAATCCATAAGCTCATACCTGCGTAGTGGTGGCCATAAAATTATCCGCCCAGGTGCTGGGATTGGCCAAGCCACTTGCCTGCAAGCCAGCCATGAACCTGTCTGCTACTGTGTCGTACAGCCAGACATCTCGGGACCTTATGGAGGCAGTGCCACTCGGTAGCGTCATGCTCAAGAACTAGTCAGACAAAGAAGGCGGCAACATATGCAGTAAACCTTCGTCGAAGGGTCCTTCCTGCTGGGTCGGGGGCGCCTCCTCCGGAGGGAGCACGGCTAGCTCCAAGGGCAGCACTAAAGAAGGAGGAAGTGGCAGTACGGGAAGGTCGGCAATCAGCGCTTTGCCCCTCTGTCTTTTACTAGGCCGACTGGAAGAAGCCTCCAAGGGGTCGACTGAGGCAGGCACGAATCCCTCGCCCCGGGGGCGACGCAATGAATGACTCAGAGGCCGGGTATCCTCTGAGCCCGATTGAGGAGTTTTACCCTCTTCTGAAGAGGGGACAAGAGAATGAGAGCCGAATGAAGTAGCCTCCTTCTCAGCCAGCAGTTCTGTACGCACTCCTTGCACGGCTTGCCGCTCCGCAACGCGCACCTGCTGCTCCTTTATCACCATCCAAAGGCGCGCCTCCATCTCCTCTGCTGTTCCCAACTCGTAACCCCCCTCAGGAGCTGTCGGGTACATCATCTCGGCTGACAAGTAAGCAAAGGTCAGGAAACAGTAAGAGGCATGAAAAAGGGAAGAATTGCTTACATAGGGAAGCAGGTCGAATGAACGGCGCCGGGCTAAGACCAAATGCAGACAAGATGTTCTCGACCAAGAGTGGCCCAACTGAGAATTGTCGACCCCCGAATTGGGAGAGGGCACGCTTGAAGGCGGGGAATTTCCGGGGATCCGAGTAATGAGGGGGCACTTGAGAAAAATCTCGTCGGAAATTAAGTGGCCAGGTCGGGAAGGTCATGTTGGGTTCTCCTGGCACCAAATCGTAAAAACGCAGCGGAAACAAGAACCCACGAGCGATCCATGCGAAAGAAAACTCGTACGAAGTTCATCTATCTAATAGATTTATCTACTGTTTAGACCTTCGGAGCATGCCCTTTGCTTATCCCGCTCGTCCAAGGTGCGCCGGATCTCTTGCACGTTCAAATGTCCGTGCCTCTACTCGTATCCATACGGACACAATCTCTCAACTTCGGGAGAGCTACCTTAGTTGTGCTAGCAACTTGAGGTAGCTCGCAGAACACCAAGAACACTACAATAGGGTTTCGGCCAAAAGAGGAAGAAGAGGGAGGGAAGAAGAAAGGGAAGAAGGAGTGGAAGAAGAAGAAGACCTCATCCAAAGTCACAAGGCCCTCTCTTATACTCATCCCATGAATATGAAGAGGTTTATGTCTCTTTGGCTTCCCAATAAAGAGCACATCTTTTCATGTGACTCTTTATCATTTCCCATGCAAGAAAAGAATCTTTTCTTTTCCCTTCATTAAACACTTTAATGAATTTCCCTTTAATCCTGACCGGGCCTCTCGGGCTTCCGACCGGTCTCCCGACCAAGTTTGCCGAGTGCCGAGCTCCCGACCCAATCTGCCGAGCTCCGACCCAGTCTGCCGAGTACCGACCCAGTCTGCCGAGTGCCGACCCAGTCTGCTGAGTGCTGACCCAGTCTGTCGAGTGCCGACCCAGTCTGCCGAGTGGATCTTCCGATCTGCCTTCCCGAGTTCCCAACTCGGGCTCAGACTCCCGAGTTCCCAACTCGGGCTCGGACTCCCTAACTGACCTCCCGAGTTCCCACTCGGGCTCAGGTCTCCCGAGTTCCCAACTCGAGCTCAGGTTTCCCGAAGCATCGTGTCCTTTGTGTGTGACCCAATAGGTTCTCGTGACGTTGGCAATGCGCCTAAACACTTTAGACACATAAGCATTGAGCGGCATCTAGCAATGCATCATTGCTACCCAAGTAACAAGAAAAGTCGAGATCCGACTAAACTTCTGTGACTATGATAGTGTATGACCTTGTCCTTCTATCCTTGATATCTAGATTGACCAATGAGGCATAGACCGTGTCATCCTCAATCAATCTTGTGTTTCTTGATCCCCGAGTAGACTCACTCAAACAAATGAGCTCAATATTTCATACTGACTCATTTGAGCATGACCATGCGTTTCAGTAGTCCTACTCGATCAAGGGGCCCACAGATATCACTCCCGTCATATGGGAGGGATAGATCCCATCTACATCAGTCACATCCCTCCGCATAATTCATTACATACCCAATGATTGCCTTTATAGTCCACCCTGTTACGGGTGACGTTTGACGATATCAAAGTACATAACTCCTTATGTAGGGAACCGTAATGACTTCAGGTCTAAGGACTATTCATACCAATAGTCACATGAGAAAGTCTATGACACTCATATGACAATCTATGAAACTTTCTCATGGCGGGTCATTCAGTACACATTCTCCAATGTATACCCATGTGTCAACTTGATATTACATATCCATGACTTGTGAGCTCAAGTCATCAGTTGACCTACATGCTAGTCTCCATGCATTAATATTGTCCCTGAATATTAATGCTTGACTAGGAATAATTTAGTGTAATGTTCTCTACATTATCTCACTATCGATTCAACCAATCGATATAATGTAGATAAGAACCTACTACACAAGGACATTATTATACTTAGTTATTCGGCATAGAATACAAAGTAAGTATAATAGCCAAATATGTCTTTATTAATGATAGAATATGATACAAAATATCACTAGTCAATCATCACATAATTGGCTCTAGGGCTCCTACTAACAGGTCACGGTGTGGATGTAAAAGAACTTCTCCTTCCAACCCCTGCTGGCGGAAGGAAGCGGAGAGAGAAAGGAAGTCCCGGGGCGAGCTTGGAAGACAAACTCGCCCCATTCTTGTTTCCTCAGATAGAAAAAGTGGTGAAAAAGTTTGGCTTGAAGGGGAAGGCGATATAACAGAAAAATAGCAACCAACCCACAGAGAAGGCGGATGGAGTTGGGGGTCAGTTGAGACAGATTAAGGCGGAGGAAGTGGCATACTAAGGCGATGAAAGGATGAATGGGGAAGCGCAACCCCGCCTGCAGGTGATCCCACGAAATGGTGATGTAGTACTTCGAAGGTGTGGTGGGCTGATTAGAAGGGGAAGGCAACCTGACGTCATGGTCAGGCGGAATGTGAAACTCTGTCTTGAGGGCATCGAGATCACCACGGGTGAGAACAGACCTCGTGGTGACATACCACGGATGGGGGTTGCTGGACGAGGAGGCCATGTGGAGCTAAGGAAGGTAAGAAACCTAACTCGTGAGAAGAATCGTCGGAGGAAAAAGTCGAGCCTGAAGACGGCGTCGCAACCCTAGCCGGAGGAAGGATGACGGCACACCGGAGTGAAAGGTAAAAAGGCGGTGGTAAAAGGAAGAATTTATTCAGTTACACAGGTCGTCAGAACCGCCCGATGGTTGGCCACGACAGAGGCGGCAGGCAGTAATAGCCGCCTGATCAGGCCCAGAGGGGCCCAGGAAACGAAGCGCCTCGTGCCCAACCTTGTCCCTCGGGGACGAGCAGTGAGTACCTCACCGATTGGAGGAGGAATGGGAAAGACACACGTGGGACAACCCCCAGTTGAAAGCATTAATGACCGAGATTTCAACCTGCTCAGAGATATCGAGCAATAAAAGGCAAGGAGACGAGTGACATGACATCACCGGCCGACCGGGATCCCTAGGCTCCAACAAGTTGGACAAGAGGTTCCTAGGAAGAACTAGGCCTTCCCGGCGCACCAGGCTTACTTCCACGGGCGATGGTCGAGTCATTCGGACTCGGCGCCTCCTTCGACTAGACTCGAGGGGGATGCTTATGATCCCAGCCTTGCCTACGGGTAGGTGCATAAGCCGGGCCCGCCAGCCAGCCTGGCGCCAGGAAGGGTTGACTGACAGATCAGCAGCAGAGTCCCCGGGTAAGTTCCCGAGCCTAAAGGCCTCCCGGAGGGTAGGGGCGAGCTGGCCACCGGCCATCCTACCAGGTAGGGGCTTAGCCGCCCACACTCCTGGGCCTCTCCCCGACCCAGAGCTAGGACAGACATCACAGGCAGGTACGTAATAGTTCACGCTCCCCTTTCATCACACAAACCAGATACTTAACAGAATCAGGCAGACACCCCTCGACAAACCCCCGACCCAGGGCGTACCCTGCGCTTCCATTCTACCAGTCGGACGCGTGGCTGCCCACTCCCCCTGGCCATTACCCGACTCGGTCCCCATCACTCGGGCCTGCCAGTTGGCACTCGGGGTACGGTCTATCTCGCCCCTACACCCCCTACGTCATTATATCCAAGGTACGACCCTACTAACGGGGTTCCTCACACCTTATTCACCCTTGATATTCCTAAGCGGTCAGTCCGCCCCTCTAGTACTCCCATACTGCTCAAGCACCCCGCGCCATGCCGCGCCACTCCTAAGTGCTCCCTACGAGTTGACAGCTATCATACTCTTGTCTCGTCAATACAGACAAGGGTTGTCAACTCCCCCGGTTATATAAGCTTGGCACTCCCCCTACCGTAGGTACACGCGCGCGAGTTCACGCATCTCTTGCCTCAATTCAGTTCAGTTCTCTTATTATTCCTGCGGATACTGACTTGGCCGTCGGAGTGTCTGACCGGGGAAATCCCCCGACGGGTTTACTAACGGTCGCTGTTTTGCAGTGCCATGCCGAGGCACGGTCAGCTCTCTGCCACCTCACCGGCTCGTGCCACCAGGGAGGTCGTCTGGCCCGTGGGATCGCCACCCCGCTTCGCGACAGGATCACTAATTATCCATGGGGCGCCAATAATCATCACGATGAAACCTAGATCCTAGAACACTCTTCTCACATAGTCTTTTCGACTTGATCTCCTGGCTCTCTTTCTCTCTTCTCTCACTCTAGCTCTCACTAGTTTTAAATCACTCACACTCGGTTCGTGTAGCTAATTCTCCTTACAACCTCCCTAGTGCTTACCATCTCAGTTCCTACGGAGACGATATCTTTTATATTACTTGCAACATTTCTATACACTTGCAGGACATCATCAATCACCTTCTTGCATCACTTCACAGCAACAAGCGGTACTATAAAGACTCCTCTTAACTCTTTGCCTTGAAGTAGAATATCCGAGAGCTTTTGAGAGAGTATATTCAAGGGTTCAACTGAGTATAGATGTCTCCGATGAATATCGACCATCTATTGGGATCGACTGGAAAAGTACATCGATGTTGAGGAAACTCAATTTGTAAGGAGGAAAGGGGTTAGTGGGTCGACATGGATAATAGTCCAACCTGAACGCAAAACTCCCCTAGCCCCTTTGATGACTTGAACTTGGGGCGGTTACACCAAATCCAACTTCGACTCTCATTCTAACCTCTTATTTATTGATGCAAGGATTTCAAGAGCTCCTTACCCATGGAATAAAAGAACTTCTCACCGTAGTAGTTGTTATTCAATGACTTATCAGCTTTTTACTCAAAGGCGTACCCAAGAATTGGTATCTACCAAAAGACGTACCATAGTTTCATTTTTACCAAAGGACGCACCCATTTTTATGAACTTCCTCTTATACCCCTTTGCCAAATATTGTCTTTCTCTTTTTCTTTTTCTTTCTCTTTCTCAGTAACGAATCTCGAGACATCTGAACTTGCTTTTTCAGAGTTTTCATTTTAAAATAATATATTTGGGAATCGGCTACAAAATGTAAGGTAAAGAAAGAAAAATTATTTCAGTTAAAAGAAACCTCTCTTCGAACGTGATTTAAAAATATAAAGAGATGATTTTTTATATTTGATTAATATAAATTAATATATTAAATAATATTTAATAAATATATTAATATATAAAAAAATCTATCAAAACACGTGCTTTCATATTCAAAAGTAGGGTCTGAAGTCATCGTATGAGGGCCTGAAATCATCTGATTTCATGCCCTAGGAGGGCCAGAAATCAGATGACTTCAGGGCCTGCGTGAATTCAAAAAAAAATTATTTTAAATTTTTTTAAAATAATATTTAATCATGATTTATTAAATTAATTATTTATAGGGTAATCTTTTATGTTGTAAACTTCTAATGATTATAAATTATGTTGCACTAGAAATTTTTTAGGTCTATTAGTGGGTTTTCACCAAAATCCACTGATGGACCTAGGATATTTGGATTTCGCAAAACCCAACATCAATAGTTAGAGTTGAGCTAGGAGATGATATTTTTGATGTCCAAACTTCTAATGATTATAAATTATGTTGTCATAGGAGTTTTTTAGGTCTATTAGTGGGTTTTCACCAAAACTCACTGATGGACCTAGGATATTTGAATTTCGCAAAACCCAACATTAATAGTTAGAGTTGAGCTAGGAGATGATATTTTTGGTGTCCAAACTTCTAATGATTATAAATTATGTTGCAATAGGAGTTTTTTAGGTCTATCAGTGAGTTTTCACCAAAACCCACTGATGTTCTCATACCGTATCAGTTGGCACAGAATGATGCAGTAACAATGTAGAATCATAGCTTGTTTTAGTAAATCATTCTTATATTTTTAATTTTGTTGATCAATATATATTATTATCTCTCTTAATTATTTTTTTATATTTATTAATTTTACAAAATCATGTAGGGCCTAAAATAAGTTGATTTCAGGCCCTGAGATAATTTGACCATGGATAAAATATTTATTGTGATTGTAGGGATAAAAAAAATGATATTTATTGGATAAAGACTACTTTGATACCATGGATAAAATCACAATAAATTTAATAGCCTTTCTCAGCGATTTTTATTGTGATTTCAGAAATATAAAGAGATGTTTCTTTACGTTTCAGGCCTACGTAAAAAAATCTATCATAACACATAATTTCAGACCGACGTAGGACCTGAAATCAGTTGATTTCAGACCCTGCTCAGGGGCTGAAATCAACTGCTCAGGGCCTGAAATCTTTGATTTCAGGCCCATGCAGAGCCTGAAATCAGTGAGTTATAAGTGCTGCTTTTGTTTGGTGAAAGCAGCACTTATAACTGATTTCAGGCCCTGAGCAGGGGCTGAAATCAACTTATTTCAGGCCCTGCGTCGGCCTAAAATTATGTGTTATGATAGATTTTTTTACGTAGGCCTAAAACGTAAAGAAACATCTCTTTATATTTCTGAAATCACAATAAAAATCACTGAGAAAGACTATTAAATTTATTGTGATTTTTATCCATGGTATCAAAGCAGTCTGTATCCAATAAATACCATTTTTTATCCCTGCAATCACAATAAATATTTTATCCATGGACAAAATATCTTAGGGCCTGAGATATTTTGGTATCAAAGTATTCAAATCATATAGGTTTTTTTAAGTCACACACACACCACACCCCATAATATCATACTTCCACTATTAGAAATAAAGTCTATTATCATACTTTCTTAATGACATGTAATTTAAAATGGAGCTACGAAAGGGAGCGTGAATTCATAATATAAAATTTAACATGAATAATATGATATTTTTCATGTATATGTCTGAATGTCGTGTGGACACTGGCGATGGATGACCTTCGGTCGATGTCCTGAACCAAATTATAACCTTGAGAATCGTTATAATTGAAGTGTCAAATTATTCACGTTGAATTTCACGTTGTAAATTCATGTTGTGTATCATTTTTTTTAAATGTCATTATAAACATTTTTTTAATGACACTTATAAAATATAATTACTTCTACAAATAAAATATCATATTATGACAAATATTTCTCGACGTATTAGTAATTTTATATTTTTCCCAAATCGTGTTTTGAAAATATTCAAATCACATAATTTTTTTTATTTCTTTTTTCATAATGTCACTCTTCCACTATTAAAAATAGGGAAAATTTGAGAAAACTCCCCAACATCAAACTAGGCTTTGCATGTACTCCTCAACCGAAAATCTCTTTGCATGCACTCCCTGATGGGATTGACAAGACAGTTTTGTGTGTTATTTTTTTATCAGTATAAAAAAGTAAAAATTTAGTATAAATCATAAAGATTTGAGTATAAATTGTTTGAGATTAAGTACTAATTTAAGAAATTTGAGTATTATTTGAAAAAATTTGAGTATACATTGTTTCAGTATATAGTAAAAATTTTAGTATACATTATCAAAATTTAAGTATAAATTGATTTAGATTGAGTATTATTTGAAAAAAATTTGAGTATAAAATTTAGAAATTTGAGTATGTGAGGTTGCATCCACCACATCAAGATTTTCACATGAGGGGTCATCGAAATTTTATACTCAAATTTCATAAATTAGTACTCAATCTCAAATAATTTATACTCAAATATTTATAATGTATACTAAGTTTTCACTATTTTATACTCATCACATCAAGATTTTCACATGAGGGGTCACTAAAATTTTGTACTCAAATTTCTTAAATTAGTACTCAATCTTAAACAATTTATACTCAAATCTTTACAATGTATACTGAGTTTTTACTCTTATATACTCAATCTATCAGGGAGTGAATGCAAAGAATTTATCAAGTGGGGAGTGCATGCAAAGGCCAGTTTGGGATTGGGGAGTTTTCTCCAATTAACTGTTAAAAATAACGTCTATTATGATACTTTTTATTGACTCGTAGAATATAAAATATCATTATAAATATTTTTTAATGACGCTTATAAAATATACTTACTTCTGAGAATACAATATGGGTAAATTTTCCTAAACTCCCTACTTACCAAGTGAACTTTGCATGCAATCCCTACACAAACTTTTCTTTGCATGCAGTCCCTGATGTGATGTTTGGTGAGTATTATTTGAAGAAAATTGAGTATAAAAGTTAGAAAATTGAGTATGGCAGGTTGCATCCACCACATCAATAACTCATGTACTCAATTTTCACTCTTTTATACTCAAGTTTTACTCTTTTATACTCAGTTTTCACTGATGTATACTCAATTTTCACCCTTTTATACTCAGTTCCATCAGGGAATAAAACAAAGAAAAATTTGTGTGGGGAGTGAATGCAAAGTTTGACTCCCCATTAAGGATTTAAAGCAACTTTACCGATACAATATCATGATAAATGTTATAAATGCCATTAATAAGTTAATAAATAAATGTAACCTTTGTGTTTTTTTTTTACCTAGGTTTCCCTCTTTCCCTTCCGTGAAATTTCCTCCGTCCCACGTTGGCACGCCGCCTTCTCGAGTGTTTTCCCACGCGCCTTCCTTCCTCTTCGCAGCAAGCAAGCTTCTTCCCTCGCAATAGCAAGCAAGGAGGATCTCAAAGGTAACACCAAATTTCGTATTTCTCATCAAAATTGAATCTGGCAGGGAAGAGAGATTGAGATTGTCGGTCGCCTGGCGAACTGACCGCCTACCGACCGCCTGGCAGACTGACCGCCTGTCGGCCGCCTGTCCAGGCAGCGACCCCTTTCGCGTAGCAGCAAGTTAAGCGGCAGTCTGTCGACGGCAAGCGAAGCGGTCGTTTGTCGCTTGGCGAGGCAGCGACCCCCTTGTTTGCAAAAGGTAGGATCGTCACTTTACGACCCCTGTCCCGGCCCCATAAATATCCAAAAGGGATAAATCATAATTTTTAATAATGGAGTAAGACGCAAGGATCGAGATGATTTAAGTTAACAGATTAAATTTTTATCCCGTATACGATTGGCGATTCATGAACTTGAGACTTCCGAACTAGACGCTTTACCAAGCGACCCCTTGTTTGCAACCACACGCCAAGTGGATTGACCAATAGATTAACTTTTTTCCCCCTTAGCATATACGTGATACGCTTAAATGTTATCATTCTATTTTTTGAAACATTATTAATGTGAATATTGAGTTATGTTATTAGGCTGGACTTGGTGATGCAACTACCTCCCATGAGAATATATTTCATCTAAGGTCGTGTTTCTTTATTTATCTAATGATAAGTGGTCTTAACATATATTAGATACGATTTTACAAAGTAAAATTTTTATGTCATCGATCGTTGAAAGTCAAGTTTGACTTCAAAATCGAAATCTACGTTTCGCGTATGATCCTGTCGTGAAGCGAGATGGACGCCCCTATCGTTGAGTAAGCTTCCAGGGAGCACGAAGTCGCTGAGGTGGTCTATCGAGCTGGATCGCCTCTAGCCTGCAAGACAGAGACCGTTAGAACTCGCCGGGAAAAGTTCTCGGCTAGACACTCCGACGGTCAAGTCAGTACTCGACGGTGGTGATGGAAAGCAATAGAACAGTATGGAATTGCACTATCGCGTGTGTCCCTGAGAGATGCAGAGTGTGGAGGCTTATATAGCCAGGGAAGCTAACAGTTCTTGCCCCGCCTGCCACCTGTTGTCATGTAGCGAGGACAAGGTGATGCATGCCCAGAGGTGGCAGGATAAAGGGGCACATACTATATTAAGGAAAGAGACACTGTCAACTTAATGACTGATTCAGATAGACGCCGCTCGGCCTGACACCGGTGTAGGTGGTCGCAGTACGGGGGGACAGGGTATGACAGGAAGATCAATATCTCAGCGTGATATTCGTCGTTTGAGACCAGTATGACTTTAGTCCTGCGCCTACCCCGTACAGCTTCTGGTAGTCTAGTGTTAGGGAGTGACTGTGTCTGCTAGGGTCGACTGAGGGCCTATAAGGGTGCTGACTGGGGCACTACATGACGAGGTCGGCTGAGGGCCTATGAGAGTGCCGACTGGGGCACTAAGTGACGAGGCCGACTGAGGACCTATGAGGGTGCCGACTGGGGCACTAAGTGACGAGGCCGACTAAGGGCCTATGAGGGTGCCGACTGGGGCACTAAATGACGAGGCCGTCAGTAACGCCTCCTCTGGTTCGGGCTTACCCCCGGAGCGTGGTCCACCACGCGTTGGCGAGGAGCCAAACCTGGAGGGGCGTCTGAGCTTGGGTCATATCGACTCCGAGGAATGAGGGCTGCCACGCATCTGATCAAAGGCCTTGACCACATGACACCGACCCAACGGGCCTTTCCGGCCCTCTAACCATCTTCCTTCTGACTAGGCGCCAGGCTACCGGGCCAGGCTACACGCAAGCTGGCCCGGGATCATAAGCATCCCCCTCAAGTCTAGTTGAAGGAGGCACGTAGTCCGACTGACTGGACCCTGACTCTGGCTCGAGCCTGGTGCACCCTTCGAAGTTGTGGTGTATCTTCTCATCGATTGCCGTCTTAATGGCCTAAGGCTCGTCCCCCTAAGCCATTTGCTCCTGCATGCTAAGGGGTATGCCATCCTTCTTCGTGAAGGTTCTACCCACACATGCGTTCTGCCATTTTGAACCACATCCTAGCCTGATCAGACGGTTCTGGCCGGGTCGCACGTTTCCCCCAGCTCTTCATCGAACGACCAACGTTCTTCGTCGGTTCCATAAATGGGCCTTACCTCTGCCCATTTTTCCATATACGTTCAAAACCTCACTTCGTTCTCCGCCGTTTTGAGTGCTGCTAGGGCTCCGGCAACCCCTCTTCTTCGGCTTTCTTCTCCGGTAACTCCTTCCACCGGTCAGCTTCTTTTCTCCTTCCTATCTGATGGCCTCTCCCGCTTCGTCTTCCTCCCCTTCTCTGCCCTGGTATTCCACCACGATAACTTCTCTCACCACTCTCGACCTGGAACAGATGCGGTCGGATTTCTTAATCCCCGCCAACCACCAGCTGCATCTCCCTAAGTTGACTGATCGACCTGATTCTGCCCCTTTGGGCTATATTACTCTATCTCGAGATCATCTACAAGTCGGTCTTCGTTTTCCGATCCATCCTTTCCTTTTCGTCGTCTGCAACCACTTTCAGATTTCCTTATCTTAATTGGCTCCCAACGCCATACGCCTCATGTGTGGCTTGGTTATCATTTTCTCCTTATACAAAATTCCTCTAGAGTCGGAGAATTTCCATTGCCTTTTCTATCCCAAGCAGCACGAGGCGGACGACTTCTTCTTTCAAGCCCGAGCCAAAGCCCCCTTCCTCTCGAATCTTCCTTCTTCCAACAAGAGATGGAAGGAGCGTTCCTTTTTCATTGGCCCCATCTCGGCCCCGAGCTGGCCCACTACCTAGATTGAGGAGCTTCACCATTCCGATCTCCTCCCCAAACACTATCGCACCATCGAGGCTTACCAGACCGTAGCGGCCGAGCTAGAGGGCAGACACTTTCATGGAGGACACTTGCTGAAGGAGGGGATCCTTTCAGCCTTCGAACTCAGCCCCGGGCCAATCCCTTCACTATCCAAAGCCGGTAAGCCCTACTGTGCCTTCTCTGCACACCCTTTGATCATGCCTGAGCTTATTCTATTCTCGAAGTTCCCATGCTGCTGTCTGCGGCTCTGAGGGAAGGTTTCGGATTGGATGAAGCCGAGCTACGAGCCCGGGTCGCGACCGAGTTGGAGGCCAGGGGAGTTGCCTCAGCAGATGATGCCTCGGCGGACCCGACCCCTACCACCCAGGAGTCAGCGCCCGCTGCTTCTAAGACGACATCACTCCTGCCTGCCCAACAACGTACTCCCTCCAAGCATCGACGAGCCTCTTCCCCCATAGGAGGCTCGTCTCGTCCTTCTTCCAGCAAACATCTGGGGAGGAAGAAGAAGAAAAAGAAGAAAACAGCTCCCGATTTAGGAGCTCCTTCTACCTCCACTGCCATCATTCCCTTCGTGGCTTCTGCCGTTAATCCTCTTGCTATCGTACCAGCTGAGGCCTCCATTGTTCACCCACCGATCATTACTCCTGCGGCCGATCCAGCTGACGATTCCATCGTCCACCCGCCGATCATTACTCCTATATCCGATCCCGATACTGACCCCACTGCCGATCCCCCCATCGTCACATTGGCCGTCGACCCCTCAGCTTCCTCCGATGAGCCTGCACTGCCAATTGCTGAGGAGTTAGGGACTCCATCAGCTAAGGAGCCAATTGAGCCTCCGATGCTGCACCTCTTGGTGCCCCACTGGCTGCTGCTTGGCTGCTTCTTGCTTAACTAGAACCATGCTGACCGAGTCAGTCGACGTCGCCAAATAAACATACAGGGTCTCCCCGACCTCTGGTTTAGCCAGCACGGGCAACTCGGCAAGGTAGGCCTTCAGTTCTTCGAACGCCTTGTCACAGTCGGCGTCCCACTGGAATTTAGTGGTCTTGCGGAGGGTTTTGAAAAAAGGCAACTCTCGTTCAGCCGATCGGGAGATAAATCGAGACAGGGCTGTGATTCGCCCTGTGAGTCGCTGTGCTTCTCGGAGATTTCTGGGCGGGGGCATATCCAGTAGAGCTTTAACCTTGCCGGGATTGGCCTCGATGTCTTGCTCGGTCACGATGTATCCCAGGAATTTCCCACTCCAGGCGCCAAAAAGATACTTGGCCGGGTTCAGCTTGAGACCGTACCTCCGCAGCGTCTGACAGGTCTCCTCGACGCTGGTAGGTGACCCCAGCGTTCTTCAATCCGAACGGCATGACGGTGTAACAGTAGGTACCGTCTGCCATGATGAAGCTAACCTTCTCCTGATCCTCGACGGCCAGGGGTACTTGATGATACCCTTGGTAAGCATCTATCATGGAGATGAACTCACTGCCAGCGGTCGAGTCCACCATCTGGTCGATCCGAGGCAAGGGATAGCAGTCCTTCGGGCATGCCCTGTTGAGGTCCCTAAAGTCGATGCAAATCCGCCTCTTATTGTCTGGCTTGGGCACTAACACCACATTGGCCAGCCAGGCCGGGAATTGCACCTCCCTGATGTGCCCAGCCTCCGTCAGCCTCTCGATTTCGGCTTGGATCGCCTTGTTTTGCTCGGTGTTGAAGTTCCGCTTTCTCTGTTTCACGGGCCGAGCATGGGGATATACGTGGAGGCGGTGTTCCACCACCTCCGGTCGAACGCCTCTTAGTTCTCTGACTGACTAGGCGAAAACATCTTGATTTCGAGCCAAGCATTCTAGCAGGGGCTTCTTCAGTTCCTCGGGCAACCCTGCTGCTATCTTGACTCGGGCATCCTCCCGATCTGGGAGGAGCTGCACTTCCTCCTTATCTTCATGCAACTCAGACCAGGGGGAGGCTTGGACCATGTTGCGATCAGGGAAGGGACGCGGAGCCTTGCGACTCTCTACCTGGACGTCGTCCACGTAGCATCTCCGGGCCACTCTTTGGTTGCCCTTAACTTCTCCCACCTTGTCCCCGACTGGGAACTTGACCTTCAGGTAAAAGGTGGAGGCGACGGCTCGAAACTCGTTTAGGGTTGGTCGGTTCAAAATCGCGTTGTAGGACGAGGAAGCATCCACCACCAAGAAAGTGGACCATCGAGTCCTCTTCAGTGGCTCCTCGCCCAAGGAGATGGCCAGTCGGATCTGCCCGATAGGCCGCACCTGGTTCCCCGTGAAATCGAACAACGGGTTTATTACCAGGTCCAGCTGGGACCTCTCGATTTGGAGCTAGTCGAATGCTCTCTTGTAGAGTGTGTTGACCGAGCTGCCAGTGTCTACTATGGTGCGGTGGACTTGATAGTTGGCGATGATGGCTGTGATGACCAGCGCGTCATCGTGCGGGACCTCCAGCCCCTGCAGGTCTTGCGGCCCAAAGCTGATCTGTGGCCCCTCCGCCTGGGCCGCACTGGTGCCGACCTGGTGAATCTCCAGCCGGTGCACCTGCGCCTTCCTGGCACGGTTGGAGTCCCCTCCTGTGGGTCCGCCCGAGAAGACATTCACACCTCCTCAGACGACGTTCTGTTGGTTGGCCTGCTCTTCCTCCATCTCCTCGTCCCCAGCCCGGTTCCCCTAAGGGAAGAGATTGCGGGCAGCCGGGGGGTTTTCTCGCAGCTCCTCTGTAGCTGGGTCGACATTCAGGCCGCCGCGACTTGCACCCCGCCCGGGAGGTGTCTGTCATCCTCGTCCCCTGGGGCAGGGGCTCGACCTCGACCAGCTTGGCGGCACTCCTCGGTAGTATGGCCTCCATCGGGCGGGGAAACACCCTTGGGCCACCTGCTGTACATGGCACCGTTCCATTCCTGCATGCTCGGCAGGTCCACGTGGGCTACGAATAGGCCCACCCGGGGGTCTAGCATTCAGCCCGGGGTTTGGAGGTGCGGGGGCGACCGACTCTTTCTTGCGGGCGGCTTGCGCTTCCTCCACATTGATATATTTGATAGCCTTGCCGAGAAGGTTGTCGAAGTCCTTCGGAGGCTTCATGATCAGCGAGCGGAAAAACTCCCCATCCTGCAAGCCCTGGGAGAAAACGCTGACCATGACCTCCTGGGTGGCGGTTGGCACATCTATTGCCACGCCATTGAACATTTTGATGTAGGCCTTGACGGTTTCCTTCGGGCCTTGCTTTAGGGCGAACAGATTAAGGCTCGTCCTATGGTGTCGTCGACTGCTAGCAAAGTGCTGCAGGAACACTCTTTTGAGCTCCTCAAAGCTCGTGATCGACCCCTCGGGGAGTCGGTCGAACCATCTTTGGGCTACGCCAGAGAGGGTTGTCAGGAAGGCTCGGCACTTGACACCTTCTGGATACTGATGAAGTAGGGCCGCGCTCTCGAACTTCATCAAATGCTCCTCCGTATCCGTGGCCCCCGCATACTCAGGGACGGTAATGAAACGGAGGTGTCGGGGAACTGGGTCCTCCAGGACCCAGAGAGCAAAAGGACTGCGTACCAGTGCAGATGAAGCGGGGTCAGCTGGGGCCTTTCCCTTGTCTGGTCGCCTCCCACGCACCGGGTTGGACACTGAGGCTTCTGCAAACACAGAATGGGCCTCCTCGCCTTAACCTTGGGGGACGACTGTCGGAGGAGGTGCAGAACCGCCCTCAGGCCGAGCGGGCCTTCCTTGCCCTCCAGAAGGCCTATGTGCCATTGGCTCTGGGCCCTGAGGCCCTTGACTAGCCACTTGTGAGGGCCTTTGAGAAGCTCTCTGCTGAGCTTGCGTAGCCATTAAGACCTTGTACTCCTCACGGGAAACCTTCACTGTGAACGGGTTGGGGTCTGCCATCTTCACTTCCGATCAGGCTGCTGGTGTCCTTCCTTCTAGCACCAAATTTGATCCTGTTGCGAAGCGAGATGGACGCCCCCACCGTTGAGTGAGCCTCCGGGGAGCACGAAGTCGCTGAGGTGGTCTACCGAGTTGGATCGCCTCTAGCCTGCAAGACAGAGACCGTTAGAACCCGCTGGGAAAAGTCCCCGGCCAGGCACTCCGATGGTCAAGTCAGTACTCGACGGTGGCGATGGGAAGCAATAGAATAGTATAGAATTGCACTATCGCGCGTGTCCTTGAGAGATGCGGAGTGTGGAGGCTTATATAGCCGGGGAAGCTGACAGTTCCTGCCCCGCCTGCCACCTGTTGTCATGTAGCGAGGACAAGGTGATGCATGTCCAAAGATGGCAGGATAAAGTGGCACATACTGTATTAAGGAAAGGGGCACTGTCAACTTAATGGCTGGTGCAGATAGACGCCGCTCGGCCTGACACCGGTGTAGGTGGTCGTAGTACGGGGGGACAGGGTATGGCAGGAAGATCAATATCTCAGTGTGATATTCGTCGATTGGGATTAGTATGGCTTTAGTCCTGCGCCTACCCCGTACAGCTTCTGGTAGTCTAGTGTTAGGGAGTGGATGTGTCTGCTAGGGCCGACTGAGGGCCTATAAGGGCCCTGACTGAGGCACTATATGACAAGGCCGGCTGAGGGCCTATGAGGGTGTCGACTGGGGCACTAAGTGACGAGGCCGACTAAGGGCCTATGAGGGTGCCGACTGGGGCACTAAGTGACGAGGCCGACTGAGGGTCTATGAGGGTGCCGACTGGGGCACTAAATGACGAGGTCGTCAGTAACGCCTCCTCCGGTTTGGGCTTACCCTCGGAGCATGGTCCGCCACGCGTCGGCGAGGAGCCAAACCTGGAGGGGCGTCTAAGCTTGGGTCATATCGACTCCGAGGAATGAGGGCTGCCACGCATCTGATCAAAGGCCTTGACCCACGTGACACCGACCCAACGGGCCTTTCCGGCCCTCTAACCATCTTCCTTCTGACTAGGCGCCAGGCTGCCGGGCCAGGCTACACACAAGCTGGCCCGGGATCAGCGTATATAAATCTGGACTATTTATTTGTTCAAAATCAATTAAGGGTGAATGAGAAATTAATTATTCAAGATACGCTCAAATAAACATTAAGGAAAAAGATGTGACTTTAGTCCCACATTGCTAACCGGCAAGAGCCAATGTTTCCTTATATGTGTTCCTGTGCTAATGTTGTTAATACAAATGCACAGGAGGTTTGTACCCTTGGGCGAGCAGGTGCTCGCACCTGCGAGCCCGCCACCCGCCACACGCGCACACGCGCAATGGGTGCTTTGTTGGCACACTTTGCACGCGCCACATGGCATGTCGATGACGAGACAGTGCCTATGTGGCACTTGACTGTGTAGAGAACGATGATTGGATTGGGCGAACAGATGATGACCGTCGGATCAAAGATCTGGAGCGTCGGATTCGAATCTGACTGTGAAGAGGGAGGATGGATCTGAGGCGTCGGATTAATGTTCAAATCTGACGTCTGAGATCAAGATGGGATCTGAAGAGTTATAACTCTTCAGATCAAGGGACGAGATTAAAAGGCATTTAAAGGGTTATACCCTTTCGTTATGAACGGTCCAGATCTGTCCGAACCAAAGGGTACTTACATCTTCACTCAATATAAATAGATCCCTCTACTTGATCATTTGATTCATTCAAGCACTACAATCTAAATGCATTCGCACTCATCCATCGTATGCATCAAGAGTCCAAAAAAGCCTATGGAAAGGTACGCCGGTCTCGGAATTTGAAGTGCTACTATTCCGAGACGACGTCGTTGTATCTTGGAAACGAATTGTTGCTATCCGTGAGCACCAGTAGCGGAGCAATATCGTTTTACGGAGATAGTGTCGAACACTAGCCTCGACGTAAACCAATCAGTTTGCTTCCTTCGAAAGCAACCTCCCGGAAGATCCGACGGTTGTAAATCGACTAAGTCAAATACCGAGGAGATACAAGTCAGCTACCAACAATCATAAAACGATATTGGGCAAACTGATATGGCCGAAATCAACGATGTACCAACCGCCGTCCCTCACGCCGAGAAGCCGGAGAAATTCAACGGTGTCGACTTCAAAAGATGGCAGCAGAAGATGCTGTTCGACCTGACCACACTGAACTTTGTACGGTTCCTGCGTGAAGACCCGCCTGCCGTTACGGAAGATAATTCCAGGAGCCAGGCTGCTCGCGATGCGTGGTCACACGGAGACTTCCCGTGCCGCAATTACGTTCTTAATGCGCTGGACATTGCGCTATATAACGTATATTGAATGATGGGGACGACCAAGTCACTGTGGGAATCGTTGGAGAAGAAATACAAAACCGAAAACGTCGGACTGAAGAAATTCATCGTCGGCCAGTTTCTGGATTTCAAAATGGTGGATTCCATGAGCGTCACGTCTCAGGTCCAAGACATGCAATTGATAATGCATGATCTGGACGCCGAAGGAATGCCGCTGAACGAGTTATTCAAAGTTGCTGCGGTAATCGGGAAACTCTCTCCGTCATGGAAGTATTTCAAAAATTATCTAAAGCACAAGCTGAAGGAGATGGGACTTGAAGACCTCATCCTGCGGCTGCGAATAGAGGAGGATAATCGAAAATTATCCGACTCTAGAGGAACAAAGCGGGCAGTCGACGAGATGTCCAACCTGACGGAACCAAAAGCTAAGAAGCCGAAGCAACC
>JAGFNQ010000126.1:54738-68709 GCA_024364735.1 Boesenbergia rotunda
AATAAAGACTTGGTTTAAACGGAATTAATTCATAAGAATTTATAGGATAAATTTCTTATGATAAATAATTAGTTTTATTATAAAGTTAGTTATAATAAAATTCATAAGAGAATTTATAGGATAAATCTCTTATAATAACTAATTTGTTTTATTATAAATTGTTTATAATAAGACTAGGCTTAAACGGAATAAGCAATAAGAAAATTTATAAGATAAATTTCTTATAACTAATTCCGTTAATTCCGTTAATTCGGTTTAGAGGGAGACTTAGCAAAGGAGTTGCTACTATATAAAGGAATCAAAGGCTAGCCCTTATTCCACACAATTAAGAGATTAATTACTCTCTCTCTCTTTCTCTTAATCTCCTCTCCTCCACCTCTTCTTCCTCCCTTAGGGCCGGCGCACCCTAGCCTCTCTAGGGCCGGCGCCCAACCACAACACCAACAAAGGTGTTTGCCGTGAGGTTTCAAGAAGGAGAAGAACTCGAAGACGAAGAAGAAGAAGCGGATAGCGACTCCTCTCTTCTCGGAATTTGATTCCGTTATTTCATCGGTTAGTTTTTCCATTATTTCTCTTGTCCTTCTAGTTGTGCCTTCCGAGAATCTAGTAGTTCTCGTCGGCACAAAACTCGTGACTTTGTGAAGTCATCCCGAAAAGAACTCGGCGTGGACGCGAATAGAGGCGAAGCTTCCAAGGGACGCTACGGTTGGATCTCGTCCCTTACGTCAAGTTACGCGAGGTACTTGGTAAATTAGTTTACTATTCCGCAAAGGTTGCATGCTAGATACGAAGTTAAAATAATTTAGGAAATTATTTTATGCAAATTCTTCCGCTGCACGTAAAAATTTTGAATTTTACGAACTCGTATCCTTGTCGACATGCACCCGGTCCCAACAATATCAGCATAATATGCCGCGCCACAGGAACTTCATCACTGTCTGCTCGGTGATACGTGTCAGGGCCTCCGCCTCTATCCATTTGGAGAAGTAGTCGACGACCACTAGCAAATATTTCTTCTGGGCGGCGGCAATTGGGAACGACCCCACAATGTCCATGCCCTATTGATCAAAGGGGCAAGAGACCGCCGAGGCTTTCATTGTCTCTGCGGGTCGATGAGGTAGGCAATGATGCTTTTGGCAAGATGGGCAGGTGGCGACCATCTCGTTGGCGTCTTTCTGCAAGGTTGGCCAATAATAGCCAGACATTAGTGCCTTCCGAGCCGTCGCGCGAGCTCCCGCGTGAATTTCTCACAGCACATAGTCTGCATCTTCGTCGCCCAGGCACCTGAGTAGGGGTTGGGAGAACGCTCTTTTGTATAACGCATCGCCAACCATGGTGTACCGAGCTGCATGTTTCTTGAGCCACCGAGTTTCCTCTCGGTCAGCCGACAGGACTCCCTTTGTGAGGTAGGTAATGTCCGGGGTCCGCCAGTCGGATTCCAACTCCAGATTAGCTTGCCTTTCTATCTGCATGATCAGCAGCGCCGGGTTGCCTGGCTGAGGAAGCACCCAAGTACCGACTGAGCTGGCTAACTTAGCCAATTTGTCTGCCTTGAAGTTATCCTCCCTAGGAATCTTCCGCACTTGTACTTCTTGGAACTCGGCCTTCAGCTTCTCATAGGCCTCGATGAAGGTCTGCAGCCGGTCACTGCTGACCTCAAATTGTCCGACCACTTGCTGTGTAACCAGTTGGGAGTCGGAATAAAGCACTACCCAAGTTGCTCCCACATGCTTGGCCGCCTACAGTCCGGATATTAGGGCGTCGTATTCAGCCTCGTTGTTCGTGGCCCGATACTCCAATCGGACGGATAAGTGCATCTACTCTCCTTTCGGAGAGATCATTAGGATACCAATCCCGCTACCCGACCGAGCCACTGAGCCGTCTACATATATCTGCCACGCCTCTTCCACCTCTTCTGAATGCAGCTCACTTAGGAAATCAGCAAGGGCCTGAGCCTTGATGGCGGGTCGAGGTTGATACTGGATATCGTATTCGCTCAGCTCAATGGTCCACTTGATCAACTGCCCGGATGCTTCGGGATTAGAGGCTACCCGACCCAGGTTGCTATTTGTCAGCACCACTATGGGATGCGCCAAGAAGTAAGGCCGGAGCCTCCGAACTCCCAACAATAACACATGCATCAACCTCTCAAGTGTCCTGTATCGACACTCGGCTCCCTTTAACAGATGTGCAAAGAAATACACTGGATACTGCTCGGTTGCTTCCTACTTGACTAAGACCATGCTAACCGAGTCAGCTGATGTAGCCAGATAGACGTACATGACTTCTCCGACCTTCAGTTTGGCTAGCACCGACAGCTCAGCGAGGTAGGCCTTCAATTCTTCAAATGCCTTGTCACAGTCAGCATCCCACTGGAATTTGGTGGCCTTGCGGAGGGTTTTGAAGAAAGGCAACCCTCACTCAGCCGATCAGGAGATGAACCGGGACAAAGCTGTGATTCGCCCAGTGAGCCGCTGCGCCTCTCGAAGATTTCGGGGAGGGGCATTTCTAGCAAAGCTTTGACCTTGCTGGGGTTGGCCTCGATGCCCCGCTCGGTCATTATGTACCCCAGGAATTTTCCGCTTCGGGCACCGAAGAGACACTTAGCCGGATTCAATTTGAGTCCGTACTGGCGGAGTGTTTGGTAGGTCTCCTCAACATCAACTACCAAATCTTCTGCTCGGGTGGACTTGATAAGGATGTCGTCCACGTATACTTCAACATTTCTTCCGATCTGTGATCGGAAGTCTTTATTCATCATACGCTGGTAGGTGGCTCCAGCGTTCTTCAGCCCGAACGGCATGACGGTGTAACAGTAGGCCCCGCCCGCCGTGATGAACCTGGCTTTCTCCTGGTCCTCAGTAGCCAGGGGTACTTGATGATACCCCTGGTAGGCATCCAGCATGGAGATGAACTCGCTGCCAGCTGTCGAGTCCACCATTTGATCAATTCGAGGCAAGGATAGCAATCCTTCGGGCAAGCCTTGTTGAGGTCCCGAAAGTCAATGCAAATTTGCCACTTATTATCTGGCTTGGGCACCAACACCACATTGGCTAACCAAGCCGAGAACTGCACCTCCCGAATGTGACCGGCCTCCAGCAGCTTCTCGACCTCTGCCGGGATCACTTTATTCTGCTCGGTGTTGTAGTCCTGCTTCCTCTGCTTCACGGGTCGAGCGTGGGGGTAAGCGTGGAGGCGGTGCTCCGCCACCTCCGGTCGGACGTCTTTCAGTTCTTTGACTGACCAGGCGAAAACGTCTTGGTTCCGAGCCAAGCACTCTAGCAGGGGCTTCTTCAGTTCGTCAGGCAGCCCTGCTGCGACCTTGACTCGGGACTCCTCCCGATCTGGAAGGAGTTGCACCTCTTCCTTATCTTTATGCAACTCTGACCAAGGGGAGGCTTGAACTATGTTGCAATCGGAGAAGGGGCGTGGAGCCTTGCGACTCTCTACCTGGACGTCGTCTACATAGCATCTCCGGGCCACTCTTTGGTCGCCCTTAACTTCTCCCACCTTGTCCCCGACCGGGAACTTAACCTTCAGGTAAAAGGTGGAGGCAACGACCCGGAATTCGTTGAGGGTCGGTCGGCCTAAAATGTCATTATAGGACGAAGGAGCGTCCACCACCAAGAAAGTGGACCATCGAGTCCTCTTCAGTGGCTCCTCGCCTAAGGAAATGGCCAGCCGGATCTGACCAATAGGCTGCACCTGGTTCCCCGTGAACCCGAACAACGGGGTTACTACCAGGTCCAGCTGGGACCTCTCGATCTGGAGCTGGTCGAACGCTCTCTTGTAGAGTATGTTGACCGAGCTACCGGTGTCCACTATGGTGCGGTGGACTTGATAGTTGGCGATGACAGTCATAATGACTAGCGCGTCATCGTGTGGGACCTCCAGCCCCTACAGATCCTGAGGCTCAAAACTGATCTGTGGCCCCTCTGCTTGGGCCTCACTGGTGCCAACCTGATAAATCTCCAGTCGGCGCACCTGCGCCTTCCTGACGCAGTTGGAATCTCCTCCCGTCGGTCCACCCGAGATGACATTCACGCCTCCTCAGACGACATTCTCCTGGTTGGCCTGCTCCTCCTCCATCTCCTCGTCCCCAACCCGGTTCCCCTGAGGGAAAAGATTGCGGGCAGCTGGGGGGTTTCCTCGTAACTCCTCGGTCGCTGGGTCGACATTCGGGCCGCCTCGGCCTGCACCCCGTCCGGGAGGTTCAGTCGTCCTCGCCCCCTGGGGTAGGGTCTCGACCTCGACCAGCTTGGCGGCACTCCTCGGTGGCGTGGTCGTGGCTCTGATGGAAGGTGCAGTATGACCTCCATTGGGCGGGGAAGCACCCTTGGGCCACCTGCTGTACATGCCGCTGCTCCGCACCTGCGCGCTCAGCGGGCCCACGTGGGCTGCGAATAGGCCCCCCCGGGTGCCTAGCACCCTGAACGGGTTTGGGAGGTGCCGAGGCCGCCGTTTCCTTCCTGCGAGCGGCTTGTGCTTCCTCCACATTGATATATTTGACAGCCTTGCCGAGAAGGCTGTCGAAGTTCTTTGGGGGCTTCATGATCAGCGAACAAAAAAAACTCCCCATCCTGCAAGCCCTGGGAGAAAGAGCTGACCATGACCTCAGGTGTGGTGGTCGACACGTCTATCGCCACACCATTGAACCTTCTGATGTAGGCCTGGAGGGTTTCCTTCGGACCTTGTTTCAGGGCGAACAAATTAAGGCTCGTCCTGTGGTGTCATCGACTGCTAGCAAAGTGCTACAGGAACACTCTTTTGAGCTCCTCAAAGCTCGTGATCGACCCCTCGGGGTTCGATCGAACCATCTCTGGGTTGTGCCAGAGAGGGTCGTCAGGAAGGCTCGGCACTTGACGCCTTCCGGGTATTGATGAAGCAGAGCCGCGCTCTCGAACTTCATCAAGTGTTCCTCCGGATCCGTGGCCCCTGCATACTCGGGGATGGTAAAGAAACGGAGGTGGCAAGGAACTGGGTCTTCCAAGACCCACAGAGCAAAGGGACTGTGTACTAGGGCAGCTGAAGCAGGGTCAGCCGGGGCCTTTCCCTTGTCTAGTCGCCTTCCACGCACCGGGTTGGACACTGAGGCTTCTGCTGACATAGAATGGGCCTCATCACCTTAGCCTCGGGGGACGACTGCAGCGGGAGGTCCAGAGCCACCCTCAGACTGAGCGGGCCTTCCTTATCCTCCAGAAGGCCGATGCGCCACTGGCTCCGGGCCCTGAGGCCATTGACTGGCGGCTTGTGAGGGCCTTTGAGAAGCCCTTTGAGCTCGCGTAGCCATTAGGACCTCGTACTCCTCATGAGAGACCTCCATCACTAACGGGTTGGGGTCTGCCATCTGCGCTTCCGATCAGGCTGCTGGTGTCCCTCCTTCAAGCGCCAAATTTGATCCTGTCGCGAAGCGTGGTGGACGCCCCTACAGTTGGACGGGTCTCCGGGGAGCGCAAGATTGTTGAGGTGGTCTACCGAGCTGGATGGCCTCTAGCCTGCAAGACAGAGACCGTTAGAACCCGCCGAGAAAAGTCCCCGGCCAGGCACTCCGACGGTCAAGTCAGTACTCGACGGTGGCAATGGAAAGCAATAGAACAGTATGGAATACACGTGAAGCAGAGGAAGCAGGACTACAACACCGCAGAACGTCGCACGCGTCCTTCTTCTCGTCCGAGATGCGGAGTGTGGGTCCAACTTCTCGTCCCTCGGACGTCGCACGCGTCCTTCTCTCTTAACTGGCGTACACTTCCGCAGAACTCCGCATCCCTCGGATGCACCGAGCCCATCGGCTACCTTCCCGTGCCATCCTTCTCGACCGCTGCATCTTCCGCTCGACTTCCTCAGCTCCTAAACTCCTGCACACTTAGACACAGGGATCAAAACATAACAGGACTTAACTTGACTCGGTTGATTGCATCAAAACCAACCTGGGATACTTACAATCTCCCCATTTTTGATGTACATTAACCCTCATTAAGTTAGGGTAAACAAACATAAAAAAATAGGAATAAATATATGACAATGTAAGCACCAAAAAAGTTTGAAATTAAGCCTACACCTTAACTTATTCCTATTTCTCTCCTTTTGATCACATCAAAATTTAAAATATGTTAAGGAAAATCTAACACATACAAAAATTAATTCAACATCCAAAATTTTCAAAACTTTTTGAGTACATTTCTAACAAAATAATTAGTTTCTAGAAAATTTAGTTTTCAAATTTTGATCGAAAAATAATTTTTAAAATGTAAAGTATAATTATAGAAAATAATTTTTAAAAATTTATTTATACTAAAAAATTAATCAGATTTTTATCCAAGTTCGAATTTTGACAGACTTATCTTCACAAAAATTAACAATGTAAAAAAAAAAATTAACTTATGAAGGTAATTTTGAAACCCGAGTTGATAAAATTTGAAGTAGATAATTTTTGAAATTTTATTTTAACATCTAATAACTTTGAAAAAAATTGTAATATTCAAAATATTATCCAAAGATTTTGAAAAATTAGATTTGACAAAAATAATTTTTAATTTTTTATGTATTTTTAAAATTAAAATCATATTTTTGAAAGAAAAATCAAAATAAATTTGTTTAATTGAAAAAAAATTAAAAAAATTTTCTAGATAGTAAACAGCTGTCTCTATCATTGATAAATATTAAACTAATTTTTTTTTTGCAACAGTTATCCCAAAAAAATTTAACAAAATTACAATCAAAGCATTAATAACAAAAATTGACAAATAAGAAATAAATAAAATCTAATAATTTAATACAGATTTTAAGATCCAATATAAATTCTTTCTTATAAGATAAACCAAAAAAGTAGATGGAAAGTAAGTCCTAGGAATTTTTACAATTTAACTCTTGTGATATTTAAAATACCAATTAAGTTTTTCAGAATATTAAAATTTTGAATTTTGACAATAATTTAAAATTTTAAAAGTACTTTCCAATTTCTTAATTTGTGCCTTTAAATTTTCATTTCCTAATTTCAATTTATCAAACATTTTTAATGGACAAGAAGAAGATAATTATTTTTTAAGTTTTATGTTCTTATTTTCTAATTTGCATATCGATTCATCATAGCCTTAATACCTGAATAAAGTTTGTTACGAGGTAGAAATCATACCTCACCTACCATGTCTTTTTCAAAGTTTCAAACTCCCCCTTCTCGCTGCTATCTTCTGACGTGGTTCCCCCTTCATCGATGCTTTCTTCTTCTTCATGGTGGCCATCAATGGAAGTCCGGCATATTCCTCGAGATCTGAATCTTCTGATGAGGTCTCATCATATGTTGCCTTTAGATTGTGAGTCTTTGCCTTCATTGCCCCTTTTCCTTTGTTCTACAACTTAGATTTTTTTTTTGAATTTTCTTACCATATTTGTTGTGTCTTCATCTTTTGAAGACTCCTCCTCGTGTTGAATCTTCCTTGTGCTTAGGGCAATGCTGTCCACCTTTCTATCATTTTCTGTGCATCGAGACTCGTGAAGTTCTAAAATTGAAAATAATTGTTCTAAGGTACTTACCTCAGGGTCCTTAGAGATGAAGTACGCGTGAGATGAAGTACGCGTATATTACAGAAGTCCAGTCTGGTGTCCATGGGAATGCATTTAAAGCATACCTCTGTGTGTCGCGACTTGTTACCATTTCACTAAGTTTCTTAAGTCCCGTTATCAGCTCTTTGAGTTTGGCGTGTAGCTAGGCAACTAATTCTCCTTCTTTCATTCCGAAGTTACTGAGTTCGTTGTGGAGTAGATCTCATTTCGCCAATTTTGTTTTAGACGTTCCTTCGTGAAGTTCCAAGAACTTTTTACAAAGTTTCTTCGTTGACTGGTAGGTCCCGATTCGGCTGACTTCTTGTGCTGGTAGAATGGTTAGCAGATGAAATTTTGATTTCCCATTTGCTACAAAGTTTGCTTTCACCTTTTTCGTCCATATACTCTCGTTTTTGTCTTTATTTTCAGCGTCTTTGGGGGCTACAAAACTATTTTTTATAATTAATAATAAATCAAAATTTATTTTGAAAAATATCTATATCATGCACTTCCAAGTCGCGAACTCCCCTTCGAACATTGGCGGGTAGTCCTTCTGGTCCGACCATTTTATAAATTACTTCAGATGGTGGTTAGTCCTTCTGGAGTTCCTGGCTCTGATACCACTTGAAGGTGATCGTGCGACCGACAAGAGGGGGGGGGGGTGAATTATCCCTGCAAAATATAGGATTATCTTTTGTTCTTGCTAAACAAAGATGTCAATTAATTTAAAAAGCAAAGCATAACATATAAGAAACTATAACAGAAATAAAAGAGACACACAGATGTTTATTTGGTTACAACCAGGATGGTTGCTAATCTAACGCAAGTATAGCGCAAACTCAAGATGAAACTCGTTGAGGGCAGAGAAACCTCTTACAAAATTAGAACTCCGTGAACAGTGAAAAATTAGAAAGAAATTTGTTTATAGTGCAATGGTTGAATTGGAACTGAGCTCTGGAAGCCTATTTATTGCCCCAGTCAACTCTATCTGAATACTGACGTGGGACAATAGGGGTGGCCGAGTTCTTGGGGGTGCCTGACACGTGGCCTGGAAGTTTATCCGCTTCGCAACGTTTGCAAATGGCTGAGCCATGGATAAAATTACTTCTCGGTCTCCTATATGCACTGGGGAGTCTGGGTGCATAAGGGTGCCCTTATTCATGGGCGCCCGAGTGGCTTTCAGTTAGCTTTATGTTGACCGTACTCCAGCGGATCTTCATGGGTGATTTTCTGGCCTTCCAGAGATGGGCTCACCCGGACCCTCCTCCTCGAACATGCTTCTGTTGTGTCCGGGTGCATGTCGACAAGGATACGAGTTCGTAAAATTTAAAATTTTTACGTGCAGCGGAAGAGTTTGCATAAAATAATTTCTTAAATTATTTTAACTTCGTATCTAGCATGCATTCTTATGGTGTGTTGACATAATCATAAAATAAAACATTGCGGAATAGTAAACAAATTTACCAAGTACCTCTCGTAACTCGAAGTAAGGGACGAGATCCAACCGTAGCGTCCCTTGGAAGCTTCGCCTCTATTCGCGTCCACGCCGAGTTCTCTTCGGGATGACTTCACAAAGTCACGAGTTTTGTGCCGACGAGAACTACTAGATTCTCGGAAGGCACAACTAGAAGAATAAGAGAAACAATGGAAAAACTGACCAATGAAGAAACGGAATCGAATTCCGAGAAGAGAGGAGTCGCTATCCGCTTCTTCTTCTTCGTCTTCGGGTTCTCCTCCTTCTTGGAAGCTCACGGCAACCACTTGGGGTTGCTAGGGTTGCGCCGGCCCTAGCTTGGTTGGAGGGAGCCGGCCCTAATTCTCAAAGGGGCGCCGGCCCTAAGGGAAGAAGAGGAGAGAAGAGAATAAGAGGAGAGAGAGGGAGAGCTCTAATTAATCTCTTGATTAATTGATTGATTGTTGTGAATAAAGGGCTAGCCTTTGGGTCCTTTATATAGTAGCAACTCTTTGCTAAGTCTCCCTCTAAACGGAATTAGTTATAAGAAATTTATCCTATAAATTTTCTTAACTAATTATTCCGTTTAAACCAAGTTTTATTATAAACTAATTTATAATAAAACTAATTCTTCTTCTCTTTAAATTATGGAATAAATTTTATAAGAAATTTATAAACTTTCTTATTATGGAAAAATCAATTCATAATTGATTTTATAAAATTAAAATAAACCAATTCATGGATTATTTTAATCTTCCATAAAAGAATAAATTTCTATAAATTTTATTTATATAAATTTCTTTATACAAATTTATTTATCCATAATTTATAAAACAAATCATACTAGATTTATTTTATTAATTAAACCAAAATAAACTTGGTTTATTCTCCTTCATTGGCCGGCCACCCAAAGAGGGTTAACACCCTCTTTGGCCGGCCCAAACCGACCCGAACCGTCGCGAATTAAACTCATTTAATTCGCCCAAAAAGCCTTCAAAAGACTTAGCCATTTTTAGCTTCCATCGCGCCTCTGATTAACTCAGATTTGACTCGTTTCTCTTGATCGGAAAATCCAATTTTCAACTCGTTTTAAATCCCTCGGATTACTCGTATTGCGTGTGACTAAATAGGCTTTCGATTTATGTTGGCCGTCTATAATTAACCCATTAATTATAGAACGATCATGAGTGGCACCTAGTAGTACATCATGATCCCCAATTAATCGAAAGATCAACGGTTTGACCCCAGAAGAAATTATTCTGAAACCCTTCAGCAGCTCTAATGAATCGTGCCTCATTCCCTTCACCACCTTATACCCACTTGGTTCAGGACACGGTCTATGGTGTCAGTCCCCACTAGGCTGACTACGTCACACCTAGCCCAAGTAGTGTCTTCCTCGTCCTTTGGATTTCTAATTACTCTCATGTATTTAAGAGACTCGCACTCTTAACATGATATGCTCTGGCCAGAGGCTTTGAGTAACAATCCGACGATAGGCCTGGGTATACATCTCCTCGCAAGGAGTGGTGAATCCTTTGTAGGCTGTTCAAACATCTTCGGGCACTTCGGCTTATACCCAACCATCCCGGGTCCACACCTCCTTGGAGATGCTTGCTTAAGATGTTAAAGTATAAGTCTCCATGACCAAGATGACTTGAACACCGCAAGTCAAAGGAACATCGCACTTAAGCCGCAGTAAGATCTTCATTGACATATCTACATGTAGATTCCCATATGAAGTCTTACAGCCAGTCACTCCAATGAACTAGTTCCCTTAACTAGCATCCATGTTTATCTCCGGACATCCCAATGTCACCAGCTAGTGAGAATCAGCTGATTAGAGAATAACCCATGCTAGTCTCAACAGAATTGATAGTGTCCATTTTTATCAATTCATCGACTAGGGATAATTTCAATACTTCACAATTGCACATCAGAGATAATCACTAGTTGTGATCCCATCACAAATTCTCTTGATGCTGTGAGTTGTATTGCGGACATTCAGTAGATGAGTTTAAGATCCCAATCAAATACACAAAACATGTATACTCAAATAGTGAATTATCATTTATTAAAATAAATGTTTACATCATAAGGCGATTGCCTTAGGACACTTCTCTCATATCACTAACAAACTCCCACTTGGCCTAATGCCAATCGCTACGGTATCCAATACCATAGGCTCTAACATGACCCTCAAACTTGTTTTGAGGCAAGGCCTTAGTTAAAGGATCCGCTATATTCCTTTCAGTGGGAACTCTCTCAATTTGTATGTCATTCCTACTTATAATCTCTCTGATCAGATGATAGCGTCGAAGCACGTGTTTGGATCGCTGATGAGACCTTGGTTCCTTTGCTTGTGCAATAGCTCCATTGTTGTCGCAGTATACCGGCACTGCTTCATCAATGGTTGGAACCACGCCAAGTTCGGAGACAAACTTCTTGATCCAGACTGCTTCCTTTGCTGCTTCCGAAGCTGCGATATATTCGCTTCCGTGGTAGAATCCGCTACAGTGTCTTGTTTGGAACTCTTCCAACTCACTGCGCCTCCATTCAAAGTAAATACGTATCCAGACTGCGATTTGGAGTCATCCTTATCCGTCTGGAAACTGGCATCTGTATACCCACGTATTTTCAAATCTCCTTCTCCATATATTAGAAATACATCCTTAGTTCTTCTTAAGTACTTAAGGATTGTCTTAACAGCCGCCCAATGATCCATTCCTGGATCAGATTGGTATCTGCTCGTGACGCTCAGAGCATACGATACATCATGCCTAGTACATAACATAGCATACATGATAGATCCTATTGCGGATGCATAGGGAATCTTATTCATGCTAATCCTCTCGTCTTCTGTGCGCGGACACATAGACTTCGAAAGGTTGATCCCATGCCTGATGGGAAGGTAACCTTTCTTGGATTCCGACATGCTAAACCTTTTTAGCACTCGGTCTATATATGTAGACTGCGAAAGACCAAGCAACCGTTTTGATCTATCTCTATAGATTCTAATCCCAAGGATATAGGTTGCTTCTCCCATGTCTTTCATGGAGAAAGTTTTGGACAACCAAATCTTAACTGTCTGTAAAACTGATATATCGTTTCCTATAAGTAAGATGTCATCGACATATAATACTAGGAATACGACTGCACTCCCACTAACCTTCTTGTACACACAAGGTTCGTCAGGATTTGTGAGAAATCAAACTCTTTGATTGTCTCATCAAAACGGATATTCCAGCTCCTTGATGCTTGCTTCAATCCATATATGGATCGTCGAAGCTTGCATACCTTGATTTTATCAACCGATGTGAAACCTTCAGGTTGTATCATGTATACATCCTCAAGTAGGTTTCCATTAAGGAAAGCTGTTTTCACATCCATTTGCCATATCTCATAATCATAATGAGCTGCTATGGCTAGGAGCATCCGAATGGATTTAAGCATAGCTACTGGCGAATAGGTTTCGTCATAATCAACTCCTTGTTTTTGACGATATCCTTTTGCCACTAATCTAGCCTTAAAGGTAACAACATTACCTTCCATGTCAGTTTTCTTCTTGAAAACCCACTTGCACCCTATGGGTTTAATCCCTTCAGGTGGGTTAACCAAGTCCCATACTTGATTTTCATACATGGAATCCATTTCCGACTTCATGGCCTCAAGCCATTTGTCCCTTTCTGAATTTTTCAGAACATCTTCATAACTGATAGGTTCGTCATCGCCAATGAGCAACACGTCGTTCGATTCACTTACGAGAAATCCGTATCTCTCTGGAATGTTGCGTGTCCTATCAGACCTACGAAGAGGAGGTGTAGTTTTAGGTTCAACTGATAGCTCATCACTATGAATTATCGGTTGTGGGCCTAGACTAGGTGTCTCTGTGATGTCTATTGGAGTTTCTTGAACTTCATCAAGTTCAATCCCACTCCCACTGTTTTCTTGCAAAAGAAACTCTTTCTCTAGAAATACAGCATGCCTTGAAACAAACACCTTTTGTTCCAAGGGATGATAGAATTGGTAACCCTTCGTTTCCTTAGGGTATCCAATAAATAGACATTTATCAGACTTAGCATCCAATTTGTCTGATACAACCCGCTTCACATAAGCAGGACAACCCCATATCTTAAGGTGAGTTAAGTGAGGTTTCTTACTATTCCAAATCTCATATGGAGTAGTAGAGACTACCTTGGTCGGGACTCTGTTTAGCAAGTAAACAGCTGTCTTAAGTGCATAGCCCCAAAAGGATTTTGGAAGAGTTGCATGATTCATCATAGACCTAACCATGTCCATCAAGGTTCGGTTGCGCCTCTCAGATACACCATTATGCTGTGGTGTATACGGCGGAGTCCATTGGGACAATATCCCATTGTCCCTTAGATAATCTTGAAACTCTTGACTTAAGTATTCACCACCTCGATCGGATCGAAGTATTTTAATACTTTTGCCAAGCTGTTTCTCTACTTCATTTCTGAACTCTTTGAATTTCTCAAAGGCTTCAGATTTGTGTTTCATCAAGAACACATACCCGAATCGTGAGTGATCATCGATGAAGGTGATGAAGTAGCTATAGCCTCCTTGTGAAAGAGTTGACATTGGTCCACATACATCGGTATGTATTAGACCAAGCAATTCTCCCACTGGATTACCTTTTCCGGGAAAGGGTAATTTGGTCATCTTGCCTTTTAAGCATGATTCGCATGTATCAAATGAACCGGGTTCAAATGATTCAAAATTCCACATCGGTATAATTCGGTCATGCGTTTCTTACTTATATGGCCAAGACGACAGTGCCACGTGTAGGAGTCTATTTGATTATCTATTCGAGCACGTTTGTTGCTTACTTCGATATTGAAAACGTCACTGGATAAATCTAACGTGTAGATGCCATTGCACAAAGTTCCATTCCCATAAAGAATGCCATTTAAAGTTATGTAACAACAATTGTTACTAAAAGTTAAATGATAACCCTTTTA
>JAGFNQ010000126.1:70081-117749 GCA_024364735.1 Boesenbergia rotunda
CTTATCAGTTACTTGGTATCCACCCAGATGGGTGACTAGTCCAAGGATCCACGCTGCGACACCACTTTTTCACTATCGAAAAGTCTCCTTGAGGTGGAGAAACCTTTACAGCAAGATCTTCCTCTTTACAGATGCAGAAATACAGTGGAGGAAGCAAGAAACATCTACATTTGGCAGCACTTCGTTACTGTACGGAACCGTACCGTACACGTACAAAACGTGCTCCTTTTATAGGTAAACAGGACAGATTCGCAACCTGTCCAGCCCGCACCAGTCGACTGCCCCAGAGGGCAGTCGACTGGTCCAGCAATAATGCTAGCCAACGGCTAGTAAAACAGCTAGCCAACGGCTAGTTTCGGGGGTATACCAGTCGACTGCCAGGCAGTCGACTGGTCCGAGCTCGAACTTTCTGTGGGTTTTCAGAGGCCAGTCGACTGCCCTGCCTCCCAGCTTAGTTCCAGCACTCGGACCTTCTCCTTCGCGTGTGCCTTCAGGTCTGCTCCCTTGTGCTCGCCCCTTGAAGTCCTCTTCCTCTGGCTATCGTCCCTCGGATGCGCACGCAAGCCTTCCCTTGGCTTGCCTCCATGCCACCCTTCACGTGTGCCTTGAAGTCCACTTCCCGGCTTGCCCTTGGAGCTCTCCTCCCTCGGCTCTCGTCCCTCGGATATGTCCAAGTCCTGCAAACTCAATCACACATATCAAATACAACATAACACTCTAACTTTGAACATATTCGCCCACACATCAAAACCATGATCTTCCAATCATTTAAGGGTCGATTGCCTCAACAATCTCCCCTTTTTGATGTGTGGCAATATGTTTAAGTTAGAGATAAACAACAATCACAATAGCAATAGCAATATATGTCAATTGAAACATCATGAGACATAATAACCCTAAGAGGTAACCTCCCCCCTAACTATGTCTCCCCCATTTTCAATTTTAGTCACAATCCAAATTAAGTTTCCACTTAATAACAGCAATATGTTAAAAATATAAGATCTATCAGAACCTAAGAGGTACCTCCCCCTTAATCCATGTCTTCTCCCAAATTTTTAACCTTTCAAAGTCTAAGTTTGACAAAATACCTAAAATCATCCATTTTAAATCAAATTCTAACTTAAACCATCCATTCTCCCCCTTTGACACCATCAAATGATTGCCTCAAGCAACCAAACCCATGGCATCAAATGAAAGAATTTTCAATTTCTGAAATTTCTCACAGTGGCTGAAAACCTGCGTGCCAGTCGACTGCCCATGGGGCCAGTCGACTGATACGCCATCAGTCTGATGATTCAGCTTTTCTGCCGATTTCAGAAACTCCCAAAAATTCTAGAAAATTCTAAAAATTGTAAAATTTTGCATACATGTTTGAAATATTATACTCTATCAGGGAAAAATATTAAACCATATAAATTTCAAACATACATGACTTTTGACAAAACTTCAAAATCTTTGAAAACACTACATTTTGTATCAAACTTTGAAACCAATTTTGGCAATTATATGACTTTTAAAGGCATGACAAAGGATATAAGATATAAAATGGTTTTCAAAGTTTAAAATGTCCAACTATGATCTTTGGGCAAAGTGTCCATTGATTAAACACTTGCCTTCCCCATAGTTGGTCTAATTTTCATATTTGATACTCTCAATGGTTTAACAATGTTGCACAAGCACAAGTGAGCCAAATGTATCACCCTAATGGATCAAGCACCCTTATTCAAAGCTAATGTCTCCAAGTATATCCTATACTTCCACAAAACACATTCCAAGCTCTCTTCTTAAGGATGTGAACTCCGATTCCGGAAGAAGCTTGGTAAAGATATCGGCTAGGTTAGACTTGGATTCAACATAGTGTAGTTCTATGTCTCCCCTTGCCACATGGTCTCGAATGAAGTGATGTTTCACTTCAATGTGTTTTGTTCTAGAATGGTGAACCGGATTTTTAGTTAGGTTGATTGTACTTACATTGTCACACAAGACTTTGACCTTGGTGTAATGTAGTTCATAGTCCTCTAAGGTGTGCATGATCCAAAGGAGTTGGGAAACACACCCACCCATTGTCACATATTCTGCTTCTGTTGTTGATAGGGCAACGCATGGTTGTTTCCTACTACTCCAACAAACTAAGGAAGACCCAAGGAATTGACACCCTCCACTTGTACTCTTCCTATCTAACTTGCAACCTGCATAGTCCGAGTCGGTGTATCCAAATAGATCAACACTAGGAGTTCTAGGATATCAAAGTCCGACATTGAGGGTCCCTTTCACATACCTTAAGATCCTCTTGACTACAACCAAATGGGACTCTTTTGCACAAGATTGGTATCTTGCACACATACCTACCGCAAAAAGTATGTCGGGTCTACTAGCGGTTAGGTATAGGAGGCTACCAATCATGCTCCTATACTGTTTAGAGTCTACCATTTTCCCTTCACTGTCACTATCCATTTTCACATTGGTTCCTATGGGTGTAGATGCTACCTTAGCATTTTCTAAACCAAATTTCTTTAACATCTCCTTAGCATATTTGGTTTGAAAGACATGTGTACCTTCATTAGTTTGCTTAACCTGAAGGCCTAAGAAAAGGTTAACTCTACTACAAGACTCATCTCAAATTCATCTTCCATACACTTGATGAACTCTTGCAGGAAGTCATTATTTGTTGACCCAAAAATGATATCGTCTACATAGACTTGGGCAACAAATATCTCCTTGTCCTTAGATTTTAGGAACAATGTAGGGTCAATTGTTCCTTTCCTAAACCCCTTGGACACTAGAAATGAAGAAAGCCTTTCATACCAAGTCCGGGGAGCTTGTTTCAGTCCATACAAGGCTTTTCTTAATCTATATATGTGTCTTGGATAGTTAGGGTCCTCAAACCCAGGGGGTTGTTCTACATAAACTACTTCCTTAATGATCCCATTTAGGAATGCCGACTTCACATCCATTTGGTGGAGTGTGAAACCCATGTGGGCGGCATAGGCTAGTAGAATTCTAATTGACTCTAACCTAGCTACGGGGGCATAAGTCTCATCATAGTCTAGTCCCTCAACTTGGTTAAACCCCCTAGCTACCAATCTAGCTTTGTTCCTAGTGATTTTACCTTGGTCATCTAGTTTGTTCCTAAACACCCATCTAGTGGTTACAATAGTACAATCATTGGGCCTAGGAACCAACTCCTAAACTTCACTCCTCTCAAATTGGTTTAGCTCTTCTTGCATGGCTAAAACCCAATCAACATCTCCCAATGCTTCATCAATGAACTTAGGTTCTAATTGGGAGATTAGAGCTATTTGACTAGTTTGGTCCCTAAAATAGGACCTAGTCCTTACACCTTGAGTGACATCACCCACAATTTGGTCAATAGGGTGATCATGGTGATGTCTCAATGGTCTAGAGGTTGTAGGTTCATTTACTCCTTCTTCCTCATCCTCTAGGGTACTTCTTACTCCCCCTTGATCATTGCCCTCCAAGTGTAGGTCTTGAATTCTTTGGGCAAGGGGTTGGACCTCTTTTATATCATTATCAATTGAGGCCTTCCTAGGGTAGGTACTACTTGTTTCATCAAATTTAACATTCGAGGACTCCTCAATCACCTTTGTCCTTTTGTTATACACTCTATAACCTCTACTATTTGATGAGTATCCTACTAGAATCCCTTCATCGGCTTTTGACTCAAATTTCCTTAAGTCATCTTTGGTATTCAAGATGTAGACTTTACATCCAAAGACTCTAAAATAATGGACTTGTGGTACCCTTCCATTCCACAGTTCAAAGGGTGTTTTTCCTAAAAATCTATGTACCAACACCCGATTTTGGATATAGCAAGCGGTGTTAACCGCTTTGGCCCAAAAATAGCTAGGAAGGGAATATGCATTAAGCATAGTCCTAGCAGCTTCTTGTAGGGCTCAGTTTCTTCTCTCAACTATCCCATTTTGTTGAGGAGTCCTTGGGCATGAAAACTCATGCTTGTACCCATTTTCAACATAAAATTGTGTGAAACTAGCGTTTTGGAACTCCCCACCATGGTCACTCCTAATTCGGTTTATTTTGATGTTCTTTTCATTTTCTACCCTTTTACTAAATCCTATGAGGATCTCTAGGGTATCATCCTTATGTTTCAAGAAATAGACCCATGTAAACCTAGAAAAGTCATCTACTATTACTAGGCAATACTTACTTCCTACAAGTGAGGGGTACTATGACAATCAAACAAGTCTATATGCAAAAGTTCTAAAGGTAAGGAAGTGGTGATTAGAGTTTTACCTTTGTGTGATGCTTTTGATTGCTTACCTTCTTGGCATGCATCACACAACTTAGTTTTCTCATACTTGATCATCGGTAGCCCCTTCACCAATTCTTCCTTGGCCACTCTTACAATGCTCCTCATGTTGACATGTCCAAGTCTCCGGTGCCACAACCACCCTTCTTCTTCTTTAGACATGAGACACTTGACAACATTGTTAGTACCATAAGATAGATCAAGATAATATAAGTTTGCCTCTCTAAACCCTTCTAATATGATAGTATTTGATTCACTTTGCCTTATTACACATTTCTTAGCATGAAATTCTACTCTAAAACCGGCATCACATAGTTGACTTACACTCAACAAATTAAACTTCATGTCTTTGATTAAAAGTACTTTATGTATGGAAATGGTGGGAGATACCTCAATTATGCCCCTACCAATGATCCTCAACTTTCCACTATTCCCAAAGGAGACCGTCCCTTCTCTTAGGTAGCTTATAGTGGTGAATTTGCTCACATCCCCGGTCATGTGTCTTGAGCATCCACTATCTACTATCCACATGGTTGAGGCCTCCTTCATTTTTACCTAAACACGAAAAACACACTCTTTTGGTACCCATATCTTTGATCCATAAGCATCATTTAGGAATTTCTTAGGTACCCATGCTTTCTTTGTGGTTCCCTTAGCCCCTAGTCTCCTAGATGCACCAATCCTACCGGTAAGTGAAACAAATGCTACTTCCTTGGTCTTAGGCCTATAACCCAACCCGGCCTTGTTATACACAACCCTTTGACTGTTGATGATCATATCAAGGTTACTTGATCCTACTTGAAATTTCCTAAGGACCTTTGTGAGGTCATCTACTTATTTCCTTAATTCCTTATTTTCATTTTCAAGATGTGAAACATGTGAAGAGGTAGAGCTAGCATGTAAATCTTTAAATTTAATAGCTTCTACTCTAAGCATGACAATTTGTTCCTTAAGGTCCTTAACTTTACTTCTAGCCTTAGCTAAGTCCATGTTTGTGCTAGATATAATCTTTACCAAAGTAGATGAGGGTAAGTGGTATACCTCACTTACCGACGCTTCTGATTCTGATGATGAAGTGGAGGAGCTCTCATCTTCGCTGCTTGAGCTTCGTTCATCGTCTGATGAGTCTGAGTTCTCTTGTGTCATGAGAGCGAAGTGTGAGACTTGCTCTTCTTCTTCCTCTGAAGATGAGGGATCATCCCAAGTTGCCTTGAGGTTGGTGGCTCCCTTCTCCTTTCCCTTTGACTTCTTCTTGTCGCTCTTCTTCTTCTCTTCCTTCTTGTCATCCCTTTTCTTCAATTGGGGACATTCATTTTTCATATGTCCCTCTTGGTGACAGTTGTAGCAGATTATGTCCTTGGCCTTACCTTTACCTTTGGCCCCTTTCCTAGCATATGACTTGTTCGAAAAACTTTTAAATGCTTTACGAAATTTCCTTACCATGAAAGCCTCTTGGTCACTATCCATAGAGGCGCTTGACTCCTCTGAGTCCGACGACGATGAGTAGATCACCTTCTTCTTCTCCTTCCTCTTCTTCTTCTCCTTTTCTGCAACAAAAGCAATACCTTTCTCTTTGCCCGTAATGTTAGCTTGCTCGTGCAGTTCAAATTCACAAAAGAGATCGTCTAATTTAACTAAAGATAAGTCCCTCGATACCTTGTAAGCATCAACCATGGATGCCCACAGGGTGGTCCTAGGGAATGCTTGTAGTACGTACCTGACGATGTCCCGGTTCTCTATTTTCTCTTCAATCACATGGAGCTCATTTATTACTTCTTTCACCCTTCCATGTGACTGGCTGACGGTTTCGTTGCTCTTCATGGATAGGGATTGCAGTTGAGCCACTAGAAGGGTCCTTCATGGCTCTTCTGGACTCGTTGAACCCCTCGTTCAGTTCAACCAACTTGTCCCATAGTTCCTTGACGCTCTTGAATGGCCCCACCTTGTTCAGTTGCTCCTTCGAGAGCCCGCATTGCAATGTGGTGGTGGCCTTGGCATTAGACTGCGCCCTTTTCATCACCTCCTTCGACCATGATCTCATCGGTGTTGGGTCTCCTCTTTCATCGATGGGCGCCTCGAAGCTATCTGCAACACTTATCCAATTTTCTATATCATTCATAAGGTAGTATTGCATTCTACCTTTCCAGTAGGCGAAGTCGTTCCCGTCGAAGAACGGAGGTCGTGCGGTGGAGTATCCCTCTTGAAACGCCATTACAATTTGTTCTGGTTGATTGTTAGATCTTCCAAAACGCACTTTGCTTTGATACCAACTGATGGATCGATTTAGGCGTGCAGAGGGGGGGGTGAATGCACTTTTTCACGAATCTTGATCTCTACAGAGTTGTTAGCGCAGCGGAAATAATATGTAAAAGAAACAGAGGCAATGCTAATACTTATCAGTTACTTGGTATCCACCTAGATGGGTGACTAGTCCAAGGATCCATGCCGCGAACACTACTTTTCACTATCAAAAAGTCTCCTTGAGGTGGAGAAACCTTTACAGCAAGATCTTCCTCTTTACAGATGCAGAAATACAGTAGAGGAAGCAAGAAAACACTCTACAATTTGGCAGCACTTCGTTACTGTACGGAACCGTACCGTACACGTACAAAACGTGCTCCTTTTATAGGTGAACATGACAGATTCGCAACCTGTCCAGCCCGCACCAGTCGACTGCCCCGAGGGCAATCGACTGGTCCAGCAATAAATGTTGGCTAACGGCTAGTAAAATAGCTAGCCAACGGCTAGTTTCGGGGTATACCAATCGACTGCCCCAAGGCCAGTCGACTGGCCCGAAGCTGCGAGCTTTCTGTGGGTTTTGGCAGTCGACTGCCTCTGGGCCAGTCGACTGCCCTGCCTCCCAGCTTAGTTCCAGCCACTCCGGACCTTCTCCTTCGCGTGTGCCTTCAGGTCTGCTCCCTTGGCTCGCCCCTTGAAGTCCTCTTCCTCTGGCTATCGTCCCTCGGATGCGCATGCAAGCCTTCCCTTGGCTTGCCTCCATGCCACCCTTCACGTGTGCCCTTGAAGTCCACTTCCCGGCTTGCCCTTGGAGCTCTCCTCCCTCGGCTCTCGTCCCTCGGATATGTCCACCATGTGTGATTCTCCAAGTCCTGCAAACTCAATCACACATATCAAATACAACATAACACTCTAACTTTGAACATATTCGCCCACACATCAAAACCATGATCTTCCAATCATTTAAGGGTCGATTGCCTCAATACTTTCCACTCCTGGCGCCGAAGAGACATTTGGCCGGGTTCAGTTTGAGCCCGTATCTCCGCAATGTCTGACACGTCTACTCGACGTCCACCACCAAGTCCGCGGCTCGAGTGGACTTGATGAGGATGTCGTCCACGTACACTTCAACATTCCTTCCGATCTGGGATCGGAAGACTTTATTCATCATACGCTGGTATGTGGCTCCAGCGTTCTTCAGCCCGAACGGCATGACGGTGTAACAGTAGGTACCGTCTGCCATAATAAAACTGACCTTCTCCTGATCTTCAACGGCCAGGGGTACTTGATGATACCCCTGGTAAGCATCCAGCATGGAAATGAACTCGCTGCCAGCTGTCAAGTCCACCATCTGGTCGATCCGGAGCAAGGGATAGCAGTCCTTCGGGCAGGCCCTATTGAGGTCTCGAAAGTCGATGCAAATCTGCCACTTATTGTCTGGCTTGGGAACTAGCACCACATTGGCCAGCTAGGCCGGGAATTGCACCTCCCGGATGTGCCCGGCCTCCGTCAGCCTCTCAATTTCGGCCCAGATCGCCTTATTTTGCTCGGTGCTGAAGTCCCGCTTCCTCTGCTTCATGGGCCGAGCATGTGGATATACATGGAAGCGGTGCTCCGCCACCTTCGGGCGAACGCCTCTCAGTTCTTTGACTGACCAGGCGAAAACATCTTGGTTTCGAGCCAAGCATTCCAGCAGGGGCTTCTTCAACTCCACGGGCAGCCCCGCTGCAATCTTGACTCGAGCGCCCTCCCGATCTGGGAGGAGCTGCACCTCTTCCTTATCTTCATGCAACTCGGACCAAGGGGAGGCTTGAACCATGTTGCAGTCAGAGAAGGGGCGTGGAGCCTTGCGGCTTTCTACCTGGACATCGTCCACGTAGCATCTCCGGGCCACTCATTGATCGCCCCTTGACTTCTCCCACCTTGTCCCCGACTAGGAATTTAACCTTCAGGTAGAAGGTGGAGGCGACATCCCGGAACTCGTTGAGGGCTGGTCGGCCCAAAATGGCGTTGTAGGACGAGGGAGCGTCTACCACCAAGAAAGTGGACCACCGGGTCCTCTTCAGTGGCTCCTCACCTAAGGAGATGGCCAGTCTGATTTGACCGATGGGCTGAACCTGATTCCCCGTGAAACCAAACAACGGGGTCGCTACCAGATCCAGCTGGGACCTCTCGATCTGGAGCTGGTCAAACGCTCTCTTGTAGAGTATGTTGACCGAGCTACCAGTGTCCACTATGGTGCGGTGGACTTGATAGTTGACGATGACGGCTGTTATGACCAGCGCGTCATCGTGTGGGACCTCTAGCCCCTGCAGATCTTGGGGCCCGAAACTGATCTGGGGCCACTCTGCTTGGGCCAGGCTAGTGCCAACCTGGTGGATCTCCTGCCGGCGTACTTGTGCCTTCCGGGCACGTTTGGAGTCTCCTCTCGTCGGTCCGCCCGAGATGACGTGTACGCCTCCTTGGATGACATTCTGCTGGTTGGCCTGTTCTTCCTCTATCTCCTCGCCCCCAGCCTGGTTCCCTTGCAGGAAAAGATTGCGGGAAGCTGGGGGGTTTTCTTGCAATTCCTCAGCTACGGGGTTAACATTCAGGCCGCCTCGACCTGCGTCCCGTCCGAGAGGCGTTTGTCGCCCCCGTCCTTTGGGGGCCGGGGCTCGGCCCTGACCGGCTTGACGACACTCCTCGATGGCGTGGCCGTGGCTCTGGTGGAAGGTACAGTATGGCCTCCATCGGGCGGGGAAACACCCTTAGGCCACCTGCTGTACATGGCGCCGCTCCATGCCTTCATGCTCGGCGGGCCCACGTGGGCTGCGAATAGGTCCCCCTGGGGGCCTACCACCCTGAACGGGGTGGGGAGGTGCCGGGGTATCCGACTCATTTCTGCGAGCGACCTGCGCCTCCTCCACATTGATATATTTGACAGCCTTGCCAAGAAGGCTGTCGAAGTCCTTCGGGGGCTTCATGATCAGCGAGCGGAAAAACTCCCCGTCCTGTAAGCCCTGGGAGAAAGCTCTGACCATGACCTCCTGGGTGGCAGTTGGCATATCCAACGCCACATCATTGAACCTCTTGATGTAGGCCTTGAGGGTCTCCCTTGGACCTTGCTTCAAGGCGAACAAATTAAGGCTCGTCCTGTGGTGTCGTTGGCTGCTAGCAAAGTGCTGCAGGAACACTCTTTTGAGCCCCTCGAAGCTCATGATCGACCCCTCGGGGAGTCGGTCGAACCATCTCTGGGCTGCGCCAGAGAGGGTTGTCAGGAAGGCTCGACACTTGACGCCTTTCGGATACTGATGAAGCAGAGCCGCACTCTCGAACTTCATCAAATGCTCCTCCGGATCCGTGGTTCCCGCATACTCGGGGATGGTAAAGAAACGGAAGTGGCGGGGCACTGGGTCCTCCAAAAACCAGGGAGCAAAAGGACTACGTACCAGTGCAGCTGAAGCACTTTTCTCTGGATCTGTGATTTTCGATGTTTGGGGTATCGATTTCATGGGTCCTTTTTCTTATTTCATATGGATTTATTTATATTTTGTTGGCTGTGGATTATGTGTCTAAATGGGTGGAAGCAATCTCCACTAGAACTAACGATTCATCTGTTGTTGTGGATTTTGTCAGGACTCACCTATTTGACAGGTTTGGGGTACCCAGGACGATCATCAGTGATCAAGGGTCTCACTTTTGCAATAGGCACATGAAAGCGCTCTTGAGCAAATATGGAGTGATCCATAAAGTGTCCACCCCGTATCATCCTCAAACAAATAGACAAGCTGAAATATCAAATAGGGAGATTAAGCTTATCTTAGAGAAAACTGTAAGGCTAGACCGGAAGGACTGGAGCAAGAGACTTGATGAAGCGTTATGGGCCTACCAGACTGCCTACAAGACACCCATTGGGATGTCTCCCTACAGGATTATTTATGGTAAGGCATGCCATCTACCAGTGGAAGTGGAACACGACTTATTGGGTAGTTAAAGCTTGCAACATGGACTTAGAAAAATCTGGGCAAGAAAGGAAGTTGCACCTATAAGAGCTCGAGGAACTAAGATTGGAAGCCTATGAGAGTTCACGCATTTACAAAGAAAAGACCAAGGCTTTCCACGATAAGAACATTTTGAGGAAAGAGTTTCATGTGGGAGAAAAGGTGCTTTTGTTTAGATCTAGACTCAAGTGGTATCCAGGTAAGTTGAAGTCTAGGTGAGAGGGTCCTTTTGTTGTTACTAATGTGTTTCCTTTTGGTGCTATTGAGATACAGGATATGGCGGGCACGACCTTCAAGGTGAATGGACATCAATTGAAGCATTACCACGAGGGCATGGAGGGAACAAAAATGGAGAGTGTGGACTTGTACCATGCGATCTACCCGACTTAGAGGGGAGTCCGTTCTTTGCTTTTTCCTTTTTGTACATACATTTTGATTGTCTCGCAATTTGTTTTGTTAGTTGTAAGTAGCACTTCTCTTAAGTTTTTCTATGCATTGGAGGAATCATAAAGTGAGAAAAATTATTTAGATCATTGAGTCATGGATATCATGCCTTAGTTAGTTCTCAACTTGCATATAGTTGTTGGTTGGTGAAGGATTCTAATATTGGATTGAGCATGATTGATATTGTTCCTAGAGAGGACCACTTGTTGCCTACAATAGATTATTTTATGTGTGATGAACATTCATGCTTTGGAACTTTAGAACTTGCTCATTTTCTTTTTGGAATCATAGGGGCATATGATACATGGAATGGTAGAGCTATTCATCATGATCTTTGTTATTCTTCCTTTCAATTGCACAATTATCCACCTCTCTTGTTAATTCTGCTCTATTTCTTTTCCTCTAAGTTGGTGAAAGAACTTGATGAATTAGTTTCTTGAGATGAACAAAATCTTAAGTGTGGGGGAAAAGAAATTGACAGTGGATGCAATTGGTTCGATTTTGACATAATGGCAGTGAACAACTCAAAGAATGGAGCTGTGAAGTTTGAATTCCAACTCTAAATGATATGAGATTATGCAAGGTTCTCTTGGATGTTATTTGGACCTAGAATGAGGAATTTGAAAGATTCAAAGCTAAAGGCAAGGTAGACTCCAAGAACTCTGCAGTATCGTCATTTACATTCGAAAAAAAGAAAGAAAAAAAAAGAAAAAAAATAGAAAAAAACAGAAAAGAAAAAAATGTGAAATATGGTGGCGGTTTAAGTTCTTGGAGTCAACTTTTGAGTGAAACTAAAGTGCTGAAGCTTGAAGTAAGACCAAGTCTCCTAAATCTGAACATTACAGCTGTTGAAAGCAAATTCCAAGCCAATTCCGTGCCAAATCAGAGAATTAGTCATCCTTCCTTTAGATAATCAATACCCCAACCTTCCTTGAGGCTATTGAATTAGTAATGGATGAAGAAGTTGGAAATTGCGGCATTCAAAGTTGAGGAAGTGGAAAAGGGCAGATTGCTGAACAATTTTTCAACAACTTGAGGGGCTGCTATAGTTTGGAAAAATGCTGCATTGCTGGGCTAAAAAGGGTCCAAGCTACTGATTCTTCCACTTGCTGAGGTTGAAAAGGACTTAAGTTGAAGTGGTTGACAAGGAGTTAACCACCAGCAATCCATTAGAAGTGAGAAGAGGGAAGGAGGAGATAGCAAAAAAGGGAAAAAAAAGAAGACAGCAGGAAAAAAAAGAGGAAGAAAAAAAAAGAGAAACAAGAAGTGGAAGTAAGTGCTGGATGATTTCTGAGTTTGAAGATGGAAACAAGTAGCTAGTTGGATTGGAGATGTAGTTTTCGAGTGAAAAAGAAGCAAAACCAGAAGACAATTTCAGAGTTCTGCAGTTTTCGGCTACTGATCAGGCTCTGATCGGTCTCCAGACCGATCAGAGAGGTGTCTGATCGGTCTCCAATCCGATCAGAGGCAGCCCAGTCCGATCATCCAAACCGTTCAGAAGGCAACTGGATCGGTCCCTTGACCGATCAACAGAGTGACACAGAATATAACAGAACAGAACAGAACATTCAGTAATGTTTCTCATCAATCCGAGCAGAGGCATTTGATTAAATGGGGATAATAAGATGAGTTCACATACAAGCTAACTAATTCATCAAGTTCCATCATCTGATGTTTCCTTTTGCTTTGCTCCACTGAATTCACCACTTAGTAGAATAATTTTTCTTCTTGTTTACTTTCCTACTAGTCTCATCTCCTCCATTAATAAGCTCTATTTATTGTATGTGTCAAATGCATTCTTTTGGTGAAAATCAGGGGGTGAGCAAGCTTATGATAGTGAAGAAGCATAATGATTCTTGAGTGGAACTCCACTACGTATTGAGTTTTGAGAGTTAGGGATAGTCCTATGAGAGTTTCATGCTTGATCTATTGACTTGGATGAATTCACCACTACCAATTGGCTAGTGTGAGATTGGAATTGATGTGGACTTGGTTCCAAAAGGCTTGATGATCTTGAATAATTACCACTATCTGATTTCCTCAATGCTAGGTGAACTTGCCTAAGTCAATAAATTTGGTTTTCTTTTTGCTCGAGACGTGCAAAGAGTAGGTTTGGGGGAGTGATAATTAACAACTTGATGGATAATTTTTGTGCCATTAGTGGGGAAATATGGGGCTCTAGGTGTGTAACTACTTATCAAATGATGCATAATTGTTAATAGGGTGTATTTTCATTGGTTAATTAATTTTCCTAGATTTTTATACTCATATTTGATTCTATTTGATTTTTGGACAGCTTGTGCATCAAAGGATCAAAAGGAGACATCAAGAGCTAAGATGGATCCATAAAGAACAACATCAGAATATAATTCCATTCTGTTGGTGCCCTGATCGGTCTCCAATCTGATCAGGTAAGGTATGATCAGTCCAGTGACCGATCAGAAGGAGATGACACAAAAGAACTCAGAATTTCAGCTACTGATCATATCCTGATCGGTCCTCAGACCGATCAGGGAGGTGCCTGATCGGTCCCCTGACCGATCAGGGAGCACTCAGATCGATCAGGGGTCACTCAGTCCAATCAGTAGCTGTCCAGAGCAATCGAAAGAACTGGTACATCACGACCCTCCGCTTGGATCTAGCACTGAAATTGATGGGGATTTCTGCAAGCAATCTCGGCCACTCATCAAGGGGAAATCAAGGGTGGAGAGAAGAGCTAGAAAAGGAAGCTAGGGCTGCCAATGGAAGGGATCACACACACGTGCAGCCAAGGAGAAGGGGAGGAGCTTTTCGGTCAAGCAGATATGGGAGAAGGGTTTCTTCTCTGATCAGCAGCTTGGAGAGGCCTTGTTCTTCGACTCCACAACCCATTTCATCTTCTACTCCGGCTGGGAAGCGATCGGCTTCATTGGAGCAGAGTTTTCTTCCACCGGACAACCAATTTCAGCCTTCTTTTGCTTGTTTCTTCCTGTTTACTTGTTGTAGAACACAATTTACATTTCCTTTTCAGTTGCTTTCGAATTTCTGCATATTTTCCATCTTAGAACAGAAATTTCCAACTTAGTTTCGAATTCCCAGCTTAGTTTCGAATTTCCAGCTTAACTTCTTGGTTTTACAGCTCATCTTTTGTAGAAATTTGTCCATGTTTTCAACCTTTTACTATTTGAATGCAAGGTGCTTGTTGAATTGCTTCAATTGAACATGTGCTTGAGGATGAAATGGATTGCCGTCTAGTTAGGATTTCTAGATGAATCCCTGCTGAAATTTCCTGGTTTTAAGTGTTCTTTTGCTGTCCTCTACAATTAGTTAGCTTGATACTTCAAATCCGAGTAGTGAAGACTATTAGGTAGAAGTTAGTAGTTAAGTTGAATTGCTTTGTTATCCGCAAACCCAAGAAAACATGTTTTATTTAGCTAGCTTTCATTTTTCTGCAATTTACTATTTTCCATAGACCAAAGAAGTGCATGCATCATATTGGGTCCTTGAGAGATGATTCGGTTCAACTATTACTACATAATTGTTTAAAACGAGGAAATTAATTGAAACCGTAACGCAACAAAAACGCTTATCAGTGGCAGGATAAGGCGACATATGCTGTATTAAGGAAAGGGGCACTGTCAACTTAATGGCTGGTGCAGATAGACGTCGCTCGGCCTGACACCGGTGTAGGCGGTCGCAGTACGGGGGGACAGGGTATGACAGGAAGATCAATACCTCAGTGTGATATCCGTCGTTTGAGACCAGGATGGCTTCAGTCCTGCGCCGACCCCGTACAACTTCTGGTAGTCTGGTGTCAGGGAATAGCTGTGTCTGCTAGGGCCGATTGAGGGCTTATAAGGGTGCCGACTGGGGCACTAAGTGACGAGGCCGGCTGAGGGCCTATAAGAGTGCCGACTGGGGCACTAAGTGACGAGGCCGGCTGAGGGCCTATGAGGGTGCCGACTGGGGCACTAAGTGACGAGTCTGTCAGTAATGTCTCCTCCGGTTCGAGCTTATCTCCGGAGCGTGGTCTGCCACGCGTTGACGGAGAGCCAAACCTAGAGGGGTATTAGGATATGAGTGTCTAAGCTTGGGCCAGACTGATCTTGAGGAGCGTGGGCCATCACACGTCTGATCCAGGATCTTGACCCGATTGCCATTTGTCCGATGGGCCTTTCCAATCCATTAATTACCTTCCTTCTGATTGGGCACTAAGCTACTAGGCCATGCTACACGCAGACCGGCCCGGGATCAACCATGTTTACGTTATCATCATTTATGACACTATCGAAATCAGATGAAAAGATGGAGAGTCTTAAAATAAAATATGTTTTTTTTTTCAAAATGTCGATTAAATATTTTAATAAACAGAAAAAAAATTATTATTATTATTATTTTCAAACTGTTCTTTGATTTTTTTCTAATTGCCAAATGTCCCACGTAGTCTCAAAGGAGGACTTACGAAAAAGAAGAAAAAAAAAGTTTCTGTTTTTACATTTGAATTAAACTCCTCTCCTGCGACATCTAACGCACAAGATGAGGTAGCAGAGCAGTCTGTAGGCGGCGATAAAACCAAGCATCACCCCGAGATGGCTCCACCTCTGCGATTCCTCCACGCTCTGCTGCCTCAACAGCATCCCCCCATCAAATACGCAGTCGCCGCCATGGATCACACCCCTGCTCAAGCACTGCTTCCTCCCCTTCTCCCCGCCGTACTCGTTCAACAGCATCGCCTCGAAGGGGTACTTGAACAGGCTCAGGTAGTGCGCGAATATCCAGTACTTGGGAATTCTGTCCTTGCTAATGAAGTAGCCGGAGAAGAGGAAGAACGCGCCCATGACCCCCGCCGCCACCGAGCTTCCCATGATGTAGCTCGGCACCAGCGCACCGAAACAGGCCACGAAGGAGTTCGCCGTCAGCATCACCAGCCACACCACCACGACGAAGTAAAGGAAGTTGCTCGCTTCCTCTCGCAAGCCCACCAGCCAGTACGCCGGCGCGGCGTAGAGGACCGCCGCAGCGAGCAGGAAGGGGAAGAACACGAGGGCGTCCGCGGCGACGTAGGAGGAGACCCGGTAGGCTCCCCGCCGCGTCTCGATCTCGAGGATCCGTCTCTCCCGGAGGAAAATCGGCAGGCCTTCCTTCGTTGAGGAGAGCAGGAAAGTGAGGGTGAACGCGAAAAATCCGATCTTGGCTTCCGGTTCGTTCGCGTCCATGAAGATTGTGCCGAGGACTAGGCCGGCAGCTAGGGTTTGGAGCGCTTTCGCGGCGAAGAGTTCGCGGGTTCTCGCAGCGTTGGTGAAGCATCGACCGGCAAGGATGAAGATTTCCCCTAATCTGGAGTTAGGGTAGTGAAATTGGTCTCCTTTTTTGCTCGAGTTTAGGATTTTGATGAAGAATCGACTAGCGAGGCTGGAAATCTCCCCCAATCTGGAACTGGGGTAATGAAAATTGTCTTCTTTGGAGCTCGGATTGGAGATTCTAATGGTGGTTCTGTTTGATTCAGGAATGGTGAGTTTGGAATCTAGGAAATCGAGGGCGTCCATGGCGAATTCTAGGGCATTGAAATGGGGCGGAATGCAATGGCCAGAATGCTTGAGGCGGCTCTCCAATAACGAAATCGGCCCCTGATGTCGAACGGAGCCGCCATGGATGAGCAGAATCCGATGGAGGAGTTCGAGGATCCGGAATCCCGGCTGATGGAGGGTGGCGACGATCATCTTCCCCTGCACCACCGCCATGGACCGAAGCAGCTTCACGATGTGGAGCGCCGCGGCCGAATCCAGGCCGGTGGTCGGCTCGTCGAGAAACAGCACCGCCGGGTCGTGCACGAGCTGCGCCCCAATCGACACCCTGCGCCGCTCCCCGCCGGAAACTCCGCTGACTCTCGCACCGGCCACGTGGTCCAGCCCCAGTTCCTTGATCAGCTCCTGCACGTGCGCCGCCGCCTCGCTGGTGGTTGCCCTCAGCCTCAGCCGGGCACTGTACGCCAGCGTCTCCTCGACGGTAAGCAGCGGGAAGAGGGTGTCCTCCTGCGCGACGTAGCCGGAGACTCTGCTAAACCGGGAGACCTCCATCGGCCGGCCGTCGACGAGTACCTGGCCGGAGACTCTGCTGGGGTGAATCAAGCCAGCAAGCACGGCGAGCAGCGATGTCTTCCCGGATCCGCTCGGGCCGACCACCGCCGTGAGCTCGCCAGGAAGCGCCTCGCAGCTCACATTCTTCAGGACGGACCTGGAACTAGTGCTGCAAACGCCATTGGAGCGGCAAAGCTGCCACGTGCAGTAGCTGGTGGGAAGCTCGTAGGACAAACACTTGGTCTGAATGTGGTATTTCCGGCGGCGGGGGTCCTGCGGTGTGTTCGACGGCGACTCCATGAATGGTGAACGGAGAGAAGAATGAAGAAGACGAGAGTTAATTCACGGTGGCACGCATAGTATGATTCCTTTCAAGCATCCAACTGCATCCATCTAAAACTTTTGGATATCAAAGATTTAGTTCAACCGAATGTGCCACGAAGTAAATCACTCTACCTAACTGCACCAAATTATCAGTGACGAACTGGTGAAAATTGGCTGGAAAATAATGGATTTGAACTTGCTTACGTAGTTTAATAAAAAAATAAAACAAATAAATAAATAAAATTTTTAAAAAAGAATTATGGGAAAAGTTACTTTTCACTGATTTTTACAAATGCCATCCAGACATTTTAAATTGTGAATTTTCTTCCTCCCCTCAAACTTTGATTTTCGTTATCAAAATACATGTTCCAACGTTAACAGTACAGAGCCACAGCAAGTTCGTTCCTCATTCACACAGCTATCTCCGTTTTCACCAACGCCAAATTTGAGCTCAACCATATGCACAATCAATGTCCAGACCGTGCTTGACAAAGAAGGCTGAGAGAAAGGAAAAGAAATTCAAGAGAAAAAAAGCAAATTAAAGAACTCGTAGGTATTTTCTCGGAAAATAGCTTTGATGTGATCAATTGAGTTAAGTTAAGCTCTGTTAGGTTTTGATACCTTGTGTCTAAGTGTACAAGAACTTAGGAGCATAAGAAATCGAGCGGAAGACGCGGCGAGCGAGAACAAGTGCACGGGAAAGGAGTCGATGAACTCGGTGCATGCAAGGGATGAAAATGTGCGGAAGAGTATACCGGTGGAACGAAGGATGCACGCGACGTCTGAGGGATGAGAAGCCAGTGAAGAAAGACCGCTCGAGGAAAAGGTCAAAAGTTTAAGTTCGGGTGAGCTCAACTTCTGACATCAAGAATCACACAAAAACGCAGAAGCTTGGTCAACCGAAAATTGACCAGAACTAGGGCGCTCGGATTGATCTGGAGCGTCCAGACTGATCCGGAGCGCCCGAGTTGGTCTCGGGCTCCCAGAATGGTCCGGAGCACCCGGGTTGGTCTCGGGCTCCCAGGATGGTCCAGGGTGCCCGAGTCTGTCCAGGGCGTTCGGAGTCCCGGGCTTGGGAGCTGATACGAACCCTCGACCTATCGTGGCTCATCTAAAAAAAGTTGTCTTAACAACTGTTGCGATGCCGATAAGAGTTGTCCCAACTCAGATGCCCCTCATTGAAGACAAGGCGCCCGGGATGTACCACGTTAGCAATGGATAAGCTTTTCCAGGATATATAAATAGAGCCCTTTAGCTCAGAGTTAAACAACAAACTCTGTACTTCTTTCTAATTCTTTTGTGTGCTTTCAACGAGTGTAAGAGGCTTCTCCGCTTTCGTCAAAGAAGAAATTCTAGTGAGCGTTCATTGTCTTGGATTAGCAACTACCTAATTTACAAACCCAGTAAACTCGGAGTCGCTTCTTACTTTTATTTTATGTCTGTTATTTCTGATAATTAATATTGTGTCTTTGCTAGTATAGAAAGTAAGAGAATTAGATTTTATTTTTCAGGGCTATTCACCCCCTCTAACCAGCCCAACACGATCCTGCAATTGGCATAGAGCAAGATCGTTTTAGAATGACTAATCTCTAGTTGAAGCAACAAACAAATGGCTGGATTGAGCATTCACCCGCCAAAGTTTGAGGGAAAGTTTGCGCTATGGAAGCGTAAAATGGAGGTATATTTCAAAATTGACTTTGATATTTTACTAATAATAAAATTTGATTTTAAAGCACCTAAGGATCACAATGGAGAAGTAAAGGAGGGGATCAAGGGAGCAAAAAGGTGCAGCTTGACTTCGTGGCCAATGACAAAGTAGAATTCCATTTGCTGAGTATTTTGCCGCCATAAGAAGTTAACTGGATCGACACCTACACTCGGCCAAGGAATATTAGGAAAAGTTTATGGAGCTCCACAAAGGACCCTCGGAAGCTAAGCTAGCTACACGAGATCTGCTCTAGAATCAACTCAGTAACCACCGAATGAAAGAAAGAGATACAGTGACCCAGCTACACCCGAAAATCAAGGAGCTGCTCACCGAACTCACAAATTTTAGGGAAATAATAACAAACTGAGATTCGTAAGATATGCATTAAATGTATTTCCAAGGACACCGGAATGGATGTCACTAGTCTACTCTTATTTCATCTCTAAGGACTTAGAGGTAAGTAGCTTAAAAAAATCTTTTTTTGACTTTCGAACTTCATGAATCTCGATGTATAGGAAGAAAATGAAGGAAGGACAATATCGCTCTAGACACGAGGAAGGTTTAACCAGAATCAGAGTCATATCTTGACGAGGATCAAGAAGGGTATATGTTAAGGATGTTTAAAAACAAATTAAATCTAAAAAATTTAATGAGATGCAGGTCAAGAGAAATCCTCGAAGCAAAAGGGAAATTAATGTTGGGACCGGTAGGAGAGCTAGAGGGGGGGTGATTAGCTCCGATTTACTTGTAGATGATTTGTCGCCGCGGAAGACTTCAAGCAATGCTAACACTTCTATTTTACTTGGTATCCACCTCCTTGAGGTGACTAATCCAAGGGTTCACTCTCCTCACTCTCTCATACACTATGAAAGATCTCCTTCTTGAGGTGGAGAAACCTCTTACAAGCTTACAAGAAGATACAACAAAAATCTAAGCAAAAACAAAATGAAATCTTACAAGATTTACAATGATAAGCTCTCTTTGCTTTCCTTGCTATCTTCAAGCTTGTTATTGCCTCTAGAGCTTTGGAAGTATAGCAACACTAAGCCCCAAAGCCTCTCTTGAAATGGCGTGGAAGAAGGAGGAGAGTTGTCGAAGAAGCCGTGAAGAGCTGCTGAGCGAATCTGCGAGAAAACCTTATATACCCGACGCCTAGGGTTTCCCAATCGATTACACAATCGATTACCACGTCAGATATAGCCGTTCAACGGCTAGTTTTCGAACCGTAATCGATTAGTCAATCGATTACAAGTATCCTGAATCGATTGCTGAATCGATTCAGAGCCTCTCTGTTCTCTCGCGCAAACCTCAGTGATCGATCACCCTGATCGATCAAAGCCTTCCTTGATCGATCACCGAATCGATCAAGGGAGCTTCTGTTCTCTCGCAAACCTCAGTGATCGATCACCCTGATCGATCAAGGCCTTCCTTGATCGATCATCGAATCGATCAAGGAAGCTTCTGATCGCGAGAAGCCAACTCATTGCAACTTACTGGACCGATCACCCTGATCGGTCTACTTGTAAACTGATCGGTCACCTGACTGATCAGGCTGTGCCCTGATCAGATTGGTGACCGATCAGGTCACTCCTTGACCGATAAGGAGCCATTCCGATCGGTCAGGGTGAGGAAAACTCTGATATTTTGATCGGTCACACTGATCGATCCAGTTCTCCTCCTAAAGCTACTGACCTCTTCTCTGATCATTCACCAGAACGATCAGAAGCCAAACAGAAACCTTTCTGTTCTCTCCCTGATTGTTCACCAGAACGATCAGACTTCACTGGATCGGTCACCAGACCAATCCACAACAGGGAGTTCATGGCAACTCCCTGATCGGTCACCAGACCGATCCAGCGACTCCCAATCCAACTAGACTTCACCTAGTCCCACTAGGTCTTTTTTCCATACCAGCGTGCGATCTCCCCGATCCACTTGGATTTCACCTAGTCCCACTAGGTGTACCTAGTCCCACTAGGTCTTTTCCTATGCTAGCGTGTGATCTCCCCGATCCACCTGGACTTACCCTAGTCCCACTAGGTCTTTTCCAGTCAAGTCTCCAGTCAACCTTGACCCACATGACTCACACAATATTCAAACATCATTATCAAACATCGAAACATCCAATCTTAAGCTTACCAAGCTTAGTAGACATAAGTTCACCCGAGCCTAGTCAAACTAGGTCAACCCTGACCTAACCAAGATTGTACCAACAATTAGATGCTACAATTGTGATGAAAAAGGACACGTGAAAGATAATTACCCAAAGTTTTAAAAAAACAAGGACAAAGGGGCGACAAAGTCAAAGAATCCGAACCTCAAGGCAACATGGGACAAATTATCATTGGATGAATATGAAATCAAGGAATACGCCAGACTAGTACTGAAGGCTAATCACCAAGAGTCAAACGACAAAGCAACCTCGGAAGATAGCATAAATGAAAGGGGAGCTACGTCAGAAGATGGAGAATCAAACTTCTTAGTAAGTGAGGTATGCATTTTACCTCCTTGCTCCATCCAGCGGTCGGATCTCCTCAGATCTGAACCCAACCTTCCAGATCTTGATCAAGGGTCAGGATCTGCCTCTCAGTAGCTCGGATCTACCAGATTTGCAATGGATGGCTCAGATTGCCCTTATCTTCGAATGGACGGCCTAGATCCTCTCGTGCTTGATCCAATGGTTGAATTAACTCTGATTTGGCCCAAACTTTCAGATCTTAATCTGAAGTCTTGATTAAGTCTATCTTGAGCTTGGATTGACAAGAAGTTGATGGATGGCTCAGATCTAGCCGTTCTCTTGAATGGACGACCCATATTAATCCGATGCTTGATCACCTTGATCCGGATCCAATTCTGACTCAAGTTTGATCCAATCCGATCTAGGTCCATGATCATTTGAAGCCTACAAAATTAGATTCACATTTTAGTGCCAAAATATCTCAAATATACAAAGATTTGGATCAAAAGCCAAAATCTAAAGAATTCATGAAACCTAACGTAAATACAAACTTAAGCATATAAAAGTGGATCAAAACATGGATTTGAGAGCCTAAATTTATCAACAAAATGGTAATTATCACTTATCCCCTTCAATGAGGCGCCTGAGCTGATGGGGGCGCCTGTGTTAACACATGCGCCTGAGTTGACTTGGTCTAGAGGCTTCGTGGCAGTTTGCTTCGATGGTTTTGATTTGGCCTTGCACTGGGGCGCCCATATCCATACGGGTGCCTAGCCCAGTGAGGCGCCTCACTCCATTGAGGCGCCTGAGCTGCAGAAACACCGTTTCTTCGTTCCCTGCAACCAAGGTTAGTTTCAAAACACAAGAAACAAGTATGTTAGACATTATTTACAGCCTAAGTTATCTTGGTTCTGACTTTGGGTCTCCCAAATGGAACCCTAGGTCGAACCGACGCCTAATGTTCCCTCCTATGAGGAACGCGTCCTCACCTACTCCTCTCGGGAGAATTTACCTTTTTGCCAACCGGCTCCTCCGGTTGGACTTTTGCCCAATCCTCCGATCAGGTCTTTATGCCCAGTCCACGACAAGGACTTCTTGCCCAACTTCCGGTCAGGTCTTCAGTGCCCAGCCCTTTGCCAGGACTTCTAGCCCAGTCCTCGACCAGGACTTCTTGCCCAGCCCTTTGCAAGGACTTCTTGCCTAGTGTACCTAGGACTTTCCTCCACACTTAGTAAGCTTGCTAGATCACAACAACACTTTAACTTTTGAACCCTTTGCCATTATCAAAACACAGGTTTGACTTTGGTGCTTCCGGCACCAACAGTCAAAGCTTATCTCTGCTTCGAACTCGCAGCAGTAGATATAGCTTTCAACTAGGCGCCTATGACATATGGGGCGCCTGAATGAAGAGCCTGGTTTGTCTCCTTTCATTGAGGCACCCTAGTTGATGGGGGCGCCTAGCAGCATAGTTTCAGCCTTGTTTGTTTGGTTGTTTGCCTGCTTTGTCTTCACTTTTAGGTACCTGCAAGATACATAAATACAAGGCAAACAAGTAGATAATCTTAACCTTAATGAGATGGTTCTGACTTCGAATTTCTGCGAAACCCTAGGTCGAACCGACGCAAGTTCCCACCCCCGGGAACGCGCCTTTTACCTACTCCTCTCAAGAGACGGTTGCCACTCAGTCCATTCGGGTGGACTTTAGCTTAGCCTTCGATACTCTCGGATCTCAAGACGTCTGACCCTCGACCCGTCTCTACTTATGTCCTTAGTGTTGGATCGGGTTGGACCGGCTAGAGGGGGGTGAATAGACGGAAACAAAATATGAAATGGAAGACACTTGTCTTTAAAAAAAACTTGGCCGCAACTAAGAACGTTGCTTCCAAGGCAGTGGACGCTCAATTAAAATCTCCTTGTGGCGAAGAAGCCTTACAACAAAAACACTCTAGACTTTAGAGAGAATTACAAGAATGAATTGAATGATTAAAAAGGTTGAAACTCTAAGCCTATTTATAGCCTAAAAGAATAAATCTGGATTGTTGATTGTTGAGGAATTTTCTCTTGACCGTTGATCCATGGATGTAATCTGGATGGTTGATCTTGGATGGGATTAAACTGCATCCATTAGATCTAATTAAAGGATAAAGTTATCCTTTAAGAGATAACTTTGTTTTCTGCTCGCAACAGATAAATAACTTTATCATCTGCTCGCAACAACTTTAATCACATCTTTTCCTTATCTCAGTCGGTAAGGCTGGTGATATACGCAGGTGAGGTTGCTGGTTCGAATCTTCACAGCAACAAATAAAATTGTTTTTGTTTCAGGTGCCTGATTTGACTTGGTCAAACTGACCAGTATTTTGGTTCATCTTCTGGGTGATTTCCGGCCAATCGGAGTTAGGCTCACCCGAACCCGACTCCGGCCTTTCGCCCCTCGAGCGTCCTTCCTCTCGGCTTCTCGTCCCTCGTACACTGCGCACGTCCTTCTCGCTCCACCGGCGTACTCTTCCGCAGCTTCCGCGTCCCTCGGATTGTACCGAGCCCGTCAGCTCACTTCCCCACACAATCCTTCTCGTCCGCTACGTCTTACGCTCGACTTCCTCCGTACCTAAGCTCCTGCACACTTAGCAGAGGGATTAAACATACCAGGACCTAACTTAAATCGGTTGATCACATCAAAATCAATCAGGGGTACTTACAATCTCCCCTTTTTTGATGTGCATCAATCCGAGTTAAGTTAGGGTAATCAAAATAAAAAAACATGCATAATAATGTAAACAGTTTAAGTTCAAAAAAAACTTAAATTTTGAGTAAATTAAAATTCTACCCCTTAACATAATATTATTCCTCCCCCTTTGATCACATCAAAAAAATGGGAAAATATAATTAGCGAAGAAGAAAATTTTTGAGTGCGAAAAAAAATATTTTAAGTGAAAAAAATCGCGTTGCCACAAAATTTTCAAATTTAGAATGACATATTTTTTCAAAGTTAATTCCATTTTTTTTGTAAAAAAAGTGACTTAAATAAAATCCAAAATTTTTTTTGATAAAATCCACAGCTGATGAGGAGATAAAAAAAATCAGATCTGATCAAAATATTTTTCTATCGAATTTTGAAAATTAAAAAACATATTTCAATAAACAATTCATAAAAAATCGGGAAAAAATCTGAATAATTTTGTTAAAGCCGAAGATGAAGATATGAGTTTGGACAAAAATTTTGAGTTTTAAATTCGTTCATCAAGTCCAAAAATGACAAACCAGCACATAAGAGTTCTTGAAGAATAAATTTTAAAAAATTGAAAAAAATACTTCGAAAGATTTGAAAAAAAAATTGTAATGAGTCTTTCCCCTAAACTCTTAATTTCAAATTTCGAGGGAAAAAATATTCAAAATTTTTTTAAAAGAAGTTCCACTAGATAGACAACATAATTGTGCATAAAAAAAATAAAGACATAGTTTTTGTTAGAGAAACAAAATGCATACATATATAATAACCAAAAAAAATTATCAGTTTAATACAAATTTAGGAACCCAAAATAAGTTTCTGTCTATAGGATTAATTAAAAACTTAGGTGGAATATAGCTTTTGGGCACCTTTTTAAATTGGCCCTTTGATTTTTAAAATACCAATTTAAATTATCAGGAAAACTATTTTTCTTTTGGCATGAATATGCAATATCAAGTTTTAATTTTTGCACTAAGTTTTTCAAAGAATAATGATTGGGAGAGTGAAAATAGGAGAGTGAAAATCATAGTGAATGACGTGGCACCTTGTATGCACGATCTTCGACGGGTTCACCGTGCCCCCCAGGGTATATTTTGATTCGAGACGGCGGCCAAAGGCCGCCGATGATGTCCAAGTGATAATCGGACGTGTGCATGTAAAGTGCCACGTCATGTCACGTCATGCCACATGATTCACTATGATTTTCACTCTCCCATTTTCACTCTCTCTATCATTGCTCCAAAATTATCATTTTCATTTTTCAAAATTTCAGACGAGGATATAAGTGTTAATTCATTTTTAATTTTTAATTTCCTTTTTCTAATCTACAATTAGATTTGAGCAAAGATTTAACTCCAGCATATAATTGATCATGAGGAAGAAAACAAACCTCACTTACCGGGTCGCTTTCGAAAAGCGAGGTTCTTTCTTCGTCGTCGGTTTCTTCTGACGTCTCTCCCCCTTCATCAGTGCTCCCTTCTTGATGATTCGCCATCGCGCAAGTCCCGCGTATTCTTGACCTTCCGACTCTTCTGACGAGGACTCATCCTAGGTGGCCTTCAGTGCCTTTTTCTTCTTTGGCTGGTTTTTGAGTTTAGGACACTGGTCCTTCAGGTGCCCCTCCTCTTTACAGTTGTAGAATCTGGTTATTCGCTTCTTTGGGGACCGTCTTCTTTTCTGCGTTCTTGAAAATTTGTTAGCTTTAAAAAATCTTTTAAAAGAACTTACCATTTTTGTTGTTTTGTCGTCAGTCGAGAATTCCTCGTCGAATTGGATCTTCCTTGTGTTCAGTGTGACGATACCTGCTTTCTTATTCTTTTCTACAAAACGAGATTCGTGAAGTTCCAAAGTAGAAAATAATTGCTCTAATGTACATACCGCTAAATCTTTCGAAATGAAATAAGCGTCGATTACCGAGGTCCATTCCGGGGTTCTCGAAAACGCATTTAAGACATACCTTTGAGCGTCCCGACTTGTTACCTTTTCTCCGAGGTTTTCAAGGTCTGTGATTAGTTCCTTTACCTTGGCGTGTAAATGCGCAACTGATTCTTCATCCTCCTTTCGGAGGTTTGTCAGTTGGCTTCGAAGAAGGTCTTGTCGCGCTAGTTTTGCCTCTGAGGTACCTTCATGCAATTCCAGGAATTTCTCCCAGAGCTCTTTTGCCGAGTTGTAGTTTTCGATGCGGTTGACTTCTTGTGCGAGAAGAACAGCTAGCAGATGAAATTCCGCTTTGCCGTTTGCTACAAAGTCCGCTTGCTCCTTCTTAGTCCACGACTCTATTTCTTTATCCTTGTCATTGTTGTCTTTTGGAACTGAAAAACCATTTTTTATAATTAATAGCAGTTCAATATCAGTTTTAAAAAATACCTGCATTCGACGCTTCCACATCGCGAACTCCCCCTCAAATTTCGGCGAGTAGATTACGGCTCCAACCATTTTCTCGAAATTGCTGCAGTCGGCGATTAGTCCTTCTACGGCGACCTTTGCTCTGATACCACTTGTTGGATCGGGTTGGACCGGCTAGAGGGGGGTGAATAGACGGAAACAAAATATGAAATGGAAGGCACTTGTCGCAAGTAAGAACGTTGCTTCCAAGGCAGTGGACGCTCAATTAAAATCTCCTTGTGGCGGAGAAGCCTTACAACAAAAACACGCTAGACTTTAGAGAGAATTACAAGAATGAATTGAATGATTAAAAAGGTTGAAACTCTAAACCTATTTATAGCCTAAAAGAATAAATCTGGATTGTTGATTGTTGAGGAATTTTCTCTTGACCGTTGATCCATGGATGTAATATGGATGGTTGATCTTGGATGGGATTAAACTGCATCCATTGGATCTGATTAAAGGATAAAGTTATCCTTTAAGAGATAACTTTGTCTTCTGCTCGCAACAGATAAATAACTTTATCATCTGCTCGCAACAACTTTAATCACATTTTTTCCTTATCTCAGTCGGTAAGGCTGGTGATATACGTAGGTGAGGTTGCTGGTTCGAATCTTCACAGCAATAAATAAAATTCTTTTTGTTTCAGGTGCCTGGTTTGACTTGGTCAAACTGACCAGTATTTTGGTTCATCTTCTGGGTGATTTCCGGCCAACCGGAGTTAGGCTCACCCGAACCCGACTCCGGCCTTTCGCCCCTCGAGCATCCTTCCTCCCAGCTTCTCGTCCCGCGGACACTGCGCACGTCCTTCTCACTCCACCGGCGTACTCTTCCGCAGCTTCCGCGTCGTTCGGATTGTACCGAGCCCGTCAGCTCACTTCCCCGCACAATCCTTCTCGTCCGCTACGTCTTACGCTCGACTTCCTCCGTACCTAAGCTCCTACACACTTAGCAGAGGGATTAAACATACCAGGACCTAACTTAAATCGGTTGATCACATCAAAATCAACCAGGGGTACTTACACTTAGTCATCGCTCAGCTAAGTTGCTCAATCCCTCGGACCAAGACTTTGTGCCCAAACCCTAGGTCCAGGACTTAGGTGCCCAACCCTCGGCCAGGACTTAGTGCCCAATTCCTCGAACCAGGTCTTCGGTGCCCAACCCTCGGCCAGGACTTAGTGCCCAATTCCTTGAACCAGGTCTTCGTGCCCAACCCTTGGTCAGGTCTTAGTGTCCAGCTTCACTCACCAGGTCTTAGTGCCCAATTCTTAGAACCAGGACTTAGTGCCTAGGTTAACTAAGACTTTGGTTCACTTTGGTCCAGTTTTCTTGACTACCCTTCCCTTGTTCACTGTATCACTGACTTAAGCATATTGTCAAACATTGAAACACATAGAGGAGGACATCACTGATGCAACTTGCACCAACAATCTCCCCCTTTTTGATGTTTGACAATATCTTAAGTTAGATTGGTTGAAAGGGCTAAATTATAATACTTTAACAAAAATCTAAGTTTTGAAAATAAATTTTGATTCTTTGGGAAAACTTTCTATCCTTTGGGAGGAAAGAAAAAATAAATTTCCAGTCTTAAGCTCACTCTCCCCTTTTTGAAAAAACTTTTGATTTCATTTGATCCTTTGAAAAAATATTTTCTCTAACTTAAGCTTACTCTCCCCCTTTGTCATACATAAAAAAAATACCAAGAACACTTGCACAAACACTGAAAACATTTTGTTTATTTGAAAATACTTAGTATACATTTTTGAAAGCATAGTATAAAACTAAGTACTTAACTTGCACCCAAGAATAATTTTACTTGGAAAGGTATTGTGCACTTAGGAAAAATATTGTGTATTTGTAGGAACGTATTTTGAACTTCGAAAATTCTTGCACTTAGAAAACTATTGACATAGAAAAACTTTTATTTAGAAGAGATTTTTCAAAACCAATTGCACTTATAAAAATATTTTCACTTGACAAATAGTGCATTTCGAAGAATACTTAAAAAATATTAGTATTTTGAAAAATATTTACACTCTTAAAAATATTTGTACTTTGTGAACATTGGTGCCTTTTCGAAACCATTTTGAAAGAAGAAAAAAAAACATTTTTGAGCTTTTAAAAAGTTCAAGTACTTTTTAAAACATATTATGCATTATTTTTGAAAAATATTAGTACTTTTAAGAGATGTTATGCATTTTTGAAACACTATAAGTATTTTTGACAAATATTATGAACTTAAAAAACAAAAGTATTTTCAAAAATATTATGAGTTTGAAACACATAAGTATTTTAGAAAAATATAAGTTCTTTGAAAAAGTATAAGTTCTTTTGAAAAAATTACTTGACTTATATTTTGAAAGTACTTAGAAAAATATTATTTTTAAAACATAATATTTATTTGAGTTGGTTTCTTTTCCAGTCTGACACAATCCTAAGAAACTTTATTAACTACAAGGATATTTCCTTATGTGTCCTGGAAATTCTCCAAACTCAGGTAAATATTATTTCAAAAAGTATTTCAAAACGATTTTATAAGCCACAAAAATTTTTGACAACAAACTAATAGTATTTTGAAAGCCAAATTACTTGTATTTTCAAAAGAATTTTGAAAACTAGTGTATTAAAACATATTATTTTAAAATGTTCAATAATTCTTATTAATTTAACCTCCCCCTAAACTTGACACAGTCCTTGGAAGCTTGTTGACCACAAGTACTCTTCCTCTGGGTCTTTAGGGTTTAGTTCAGATCAAAAGAATTATTTAATAATTTCAAAAATAATTGCCAAAAAGGAATTTAGAAAAATACTTGTCAGAATGTTTTTCTTTTGACTTAGACTCCCACTGAATTTGACACATCCTAGGAGTCCTTTGTAGATCATGAAGAAGCTCTCCTTTGTGTCTTTAGGGTTTATCAGAATCAAAAGAATAGTTTTGACTGACATTTTGAGTATGATAATTTTCTACAAGATAATTTTTAAAGCATAAGCTTTTTCAAAAACGTAAGTGATAGTAATTAAAGCACCGTTTTCAAAAAACATTTTGAAGTGATAATAATGTTTAAGGCATGATTTTCGAAAAGCACTTTGAAATGTTGATAATTTTAAAGCACCATTTTCGAAAGATTCAAAAGAAAACAAAAAAAATCCCCCTGACACCAACACCGTTTGACTCTATCTAAGTGTCTTAAGGGACTTTAGTGTTGACCTAAGAGGCTTGTGTCTAATTGTGTAGGTCAAACAATTTTTCAAAGGAATATAATTTTTAAAAATTTATCATATTTAATCAATCAGACAAGCATGAATTCCATAAAAACATTATTATGTTGAAGCACTATTTTGAAAATATATTTTTAGAAAAATATTCTAACAATTTTGAAAAACAATTTCGAAAAATATTTTTCAATTTATTAGTCTTAACATCTCACCCATTCTAGATGTCTCAATACAGCAAGTATGGTTGCCTTATGGGTGCATTGTGAGATGCTTGAATAATTTTTTTTAATTCATTGTTAAATCTAAGATTTAATTGAAACTTGTGTTAAATTCAAATTTATCAAATAGTAAAGTGAATTTGATTTTCGATAATCGGCTTCCAGATCTTAGCGAGGCACAGAGGCTTACTTTGGTCGTAGCCTTATTGGAGCAACAACCCTTTCCTTTGTTGGACCTTGGATGGCTAGAGAGGGGGGTGTGAATAGCTAGACACTTTAAAAAACTTGGCTTCTTTGATCTTTCTGCACTTGAGGTTAGCAGCGAAAGACACAAACAACAGAAAGACAAATAACACAGAAAGGAAATGCTAACAGAGAGATTTACAAGGTTCGGGGATAACTTGCCCCTACTCCTTGGCATGCTCGTGAGGTGGGCGATCCCTTGATCGTCGGCAGATCAAGCCTCGGAAATCCGGATAAAACAATCTCCTTCTCGGTGGAGTAACCTCTCCATAAACAGTCTCAAGAAGATATGAGAATAAGTACAGAAACTCGAGCAAGCTTACAGAGCGCGAGCACAAAAAGCACGAAGAAGAGAAAAACTTCACAAAGCTCAACACAGCACAACCCAAACGCAAGAACCTTCACTCAGCTCTTCATCTTCGTTGTGTCTGCTTCCTGATCAACTCGCAAAGTTTTCAACGTTACAAAGTTACTGTCTCTTCTTTGCCAACCTTCTCTTAAGCCTCGTCTCGGATCATCACCAGGCGCGTCTGCAACCGCTGAACCACAGCTCTGTCACAACTAACCCACTAGCGCTCAGTCCACTGAAGACCTCTTCAGTTGAGCCTCAGGTCAGTTGGCAGCTCGCCAGACAGTCGCCAGCCCGAAGCGAAAGTCGCCAATTGACCCTCCTTCTTTGTTTGTGTCATCTCTGTATCACCTGCACACTCATCAAAAAGATTAGCACAGCAAATCAAAGTGTATCAGTAGGTATCAGCAGGTATCAGAAAGAAATCAGAGTGAAATCAGAAGTGATCAGTAAGTCTGACAACGATTCAAATTAAAGTGATCAGACACTGATCGGTCACTTGGACCGATCAGTTACCCCTCTGACCGATCAGGTCACTTCCTGATCGATCCAGTAACAATCTGATCGGTCTCATAAATCGATCAGTGATCAGGGATCGGTCACCAGACCGATCCTGAACTTCTTCAGGGGTTAGCTTCAAGAATCCAGCCACGGCCTGAGAGGTTCACTGACCGATCAGGCCACAGCCTGATCTCTCAACTCAAACCCCCTGATTGGTCACTTGACCGATCAGGTTAGATCCTGATCGGTCAAGGTGACCGATCAGGTCACTTCCTGACCGATCAGGAACAATCCTGATCGGTCCAGGATGGCCCTGATCGGTCATCTTGACCGATCAGGGTTTATACCTAACCTTCTGTTCTCTTTCTAATCGTTCACCAAAATGATCAGAAACCACACAGAAGGTTTCTGTTCTCTTTCTGATCGTTCACCAGAACGATCAGACACCCTGGATTGGTCATCAGACCGATCTATTATCAAGGGAGTTCGTGCCAACTCCCTGATCGGACTCCAGACCGATCCACAACCGCAGGAGTTAGTGCCAACTCCCTGATCGGACCACAGACTGATCCAGCTCCGACCATTTCGACCCCAAGTCCAGAGAACAGGCTCCCTTGCCTTCTCTGACTCATTCTGGTCCCGGAGAAAGAGCTCACGCGCCCTTTCCGACCAATACACTCAATGCTTAGTCCCCCGGACCAAGACTTCGTGCCCAGCTTCACTCACCGGGAACTTGGTTCAACCGAGCTTCCCTCGCTAGGACCTGGCTTCACTCACCAGGGTTTCCTTCACCTAGCTTCACTTGCTAGGACCTGGCTTCACTCACTTGGGTTTCCTTTCACCCAGCTTCACTCACTAGGACACAGCTTCACTCACCGAGGTTTCCGTCACCCGACTTCACTCACCAGGACCCGGCTTCACTCACCGGGGTTTCCGTCACCCGGCTTCACTCACCGGGGTTTCCGTCACCCGGCTTCACTCACCAGGACCCGACTTCACTCACCGGGGTTTCCGTCACCCGACTTCACTCACCGAGGTTTCCATCACCTGGCTTCACTCACCGGGGTTTCCATCACCCGGCTTCACTCACCAAGATTTCGTTCACCTAGCTTCACTCACTAGGATTTCCTTCACCCGGCTTCACTCACCGGAATTCATACCCAGTCCCCGACCAGGACTTAAGCCGAACTTATCTTACTCACCTAAATTTAAATCGGTGTCAACACCGGAACAACAATCAGGTCAGACTACATCAACAATCTCCCCCTTTTTGTTGTTTGACAACCCGATTCTATGTTTAGGTATCAAAAGTCAAATGAAATCAAATTTCACTATTACAAGGGAATCAGAGTCCTCCCCCTACTATAGTTATATGAAATCAAATTTCACTATTACAAGGGAATCAGAGTCCTCCCCCTTCTATAGTTATATTCGTAATAACCCTAAACTTAACTAACCAATCTCTCCCCCTTTGTCAAACACCGAAAAGGGTCTGGTTATTAAGTTTAAACAACTCCCCCTTAAACGAGGGTCTCCACCCAAAACAAACAAGAGATAATAAGTGGAATGCATATGAAATAAATACAGCAAGACAAGATATTCATATGCATCATATGAAAGTAAACATGGACTATAGGTCATGACAGAAATGGTCACCAAACCAAAGAAAATCCATCAGAAAGTCATCACACATAAAGTCATGGAATAGTAGTCATAATCAGAATACAGCAAAAAGTATCACTCCTGATCAGCGGGATCATCAGACTGCATCGGATCGAACGAGGTGTCATCGATAGGTAGGAAGTGTTGGTGCAGGAAGCACCATATCGAACCTTGTTTTGATATTGGCAAAGGGTTCAAAGTTAAGTATTATTGGTGATCTAACAATGTTACTCAAGTGTGCAGGAAAAGTCCTAGCGAAGGGCTGCTAGGCACTTGGCGAAGGACTGCCAGGAAACAAAGTCCTAGCGAAGGGCTGCTAGGCACCTGGCGAAGGACTGCCAGGATACGAAGCCCTAGCGAAGGACTGCTAGGCACCTGGCGAAGGACTGCCAGGATACGAAGCCCTAGCGAAGGACTGCTAGGCACCGGGCGAAGGACAGCTTGGTATCCAAGACCTGGCGAAGGACTGCTAGGCAAAAGTCCAACCGGAGGAGCCGGTTGGCAAAAGGTAAACCCTCCCGAGAGGAGTAGGTGAGGACGTGTTCCCCGTCGAGGGAACAGTAGGAGTCGATTCGACCTAGGGTTCCATTTTGGAGACTCAAAGTCAGAACCAAGACAGCTAAGGCTGTATAAACCTAATATTTTATTGCTTTGTGTTGTTTTGGACTAACCTTGGATGCAGGACTGAACGAATGTGTCTATACAGCTCAGAACGCCCCAAAGGAGAGGGGTAAGCAGTTGGGCAGGGCACCCCCAATGTCCCGGGCGCCCCCAAGGTCAAGGCAAAGCAGTAAACGAAGAAGCGGCTCAAAGGCTTACTGGTCCCGGGCGCCCCCAGCGTCCCGGGCGCCCCCAGTGCCTAGTGCGCCCTGGGTTCAAGCCAGCGAAGTGAACCGGCCGAGAAGCCAGCTGACCGAGTCAACCGGGGCGCCCCCAGCGTCCCGGGCGCCCCAAGCGTCCCGGGCGCCCCCATAGTCAACTCTCAGCCCTATTCAAGTGGGATAAGGGCTGACCGAGACTTGTCCGGATCGACTGACACATGGGGGGGGCGCCCCCAACGTTCAGGGCGCCCCAGGAGGCTATAAATAGCCCCTCGACCCCAAGTCTTCATACAACAATCTTTTCAACGCTTCTACGCTCTTCAACTCAAACGCGCTGCTCCAGAAACCTTCCATTTCGAGATTCCAAGCGTCGACGACGACCCTCCGCACCGAAGTACGATCCATACCGGGCGTTGATCACGAAGAGTAAAACTGTTATATTTATTGCAATTTACTTATACAATTCTTGTAAACCTTTTGCGCTCATATAGAATTGCCCGCAGTAAACGGTCAACGACCGTGGGCCTTGGAGTAGGAGCTGACCGCGACTCCGAACCAAGTAAAACCGCTTGAGTCTTTGTGTTGTGTTTTGTTTATTCCGCTGCGTATTTGCTCTTTTCTCAATCCGAAACGATTTACGATATTCACCCCCCTCTATCGTTATTCTCGATCCAACAGGAAGCTCCCCAGAGCAGTGCTGCTGGATGGTGAAAAGCTAGGAAATGTCTGCTGTGGCTGATGACCAGCCATCCAAGCGCGCCACTCAGTAAACATCTCCCGCTGCTCGGCATGCATCGTAGAAACCTCAGACCAGATCTCCTGCTGACAGGCACGCATCCTAGAAATCTCAGACCGGATCTCAGACCGAAACTCCTGCTACCCGAGCTCCAACATGTGAAATCTGTGGTCGAACGTCTGCTCGAGCTCAGCGATCTGCCATCTGAGATTTGGATCCGCCTCGGAGTTGTCCTCTGCTGCAGCGGGCGCACCATGATGTCCAGCTAGAACCACAGCTACTTGAATATGTGCCGCCCGTGGGAGCTCCCCCAGACCCCTCCCATCCTTCCACCTAAGGCCAAGAGGATCGGCAATAATGCCAGACTTGGAAAATGCCCGTCTCCCAAGTTTACAGTCTTGCCGAACCATCGGCACAGTCCTGCCCTTGGACACATTGATACTGACTGACTGGAGCCAATCAGTAATAATGAGACCAAAAGACATGTAAACTGTACGACGGCAGGTCCCACTGTAGGAGACAATATAACTGAAAATGCTCGCCAAGATATCAAAGTCAAGATGGCGATGCATCCCATATAGCATTAGGCAGTGATTGGGACGAATTTCAGTGAGGGGTTTTGAAGTGATAGGTAGGATGCAGTTTGTGATGATCTTGAACAGAACATAGTCAAAGGCAGAGAGACGTAGGGCAGTAAAGGTAGGAAACTCACTAGCATCAAGCTCATCAACCCCACCAGGTCTAGGCTGTTCAAAAAAATACTCATAAATAGAGTCCGAAGTGACACCTTCGAACGGAAGTGGTAAAGGGTTCAGAAGAAAAGGGTAGAACGCATAGAAATGTGTTGATCAACGACAGCTAAGATACTCAGAAAACAGTTGATAATTGAAGTCCAGGTTCGTCTTGGCTACCCTAGTCTTACATGCCATACTTCCATCAGTCGGTTGCAGATTATTATAAAATTCAGAGACTAGATCAATGTTTATGGTTCATTCCATAAAAACAAGGGTGTCAAGATTGTAAAACTTAATGATCTCTCTTACGGAGGGATAGTAGTCATTGATAAACGACTTGTCCACTGATCGACAAGGAAGAAGTTTAAAAGTAGAACTTTGAAATGCTTCTTCAAAGTATTTACTAGGAAATCTCCGATTAGTAGAGGGTTGAGGTCTGGAGGATGATGAAGGGGCTTTAGACTTCGAAGTTCCCTCAGCAAGGGCCTTCCCCTTGGAAGATTTCCTAAGGTCAGGAATAAGACACGACACAAAAATTGATTTGATCAAGTGAAGTTAAGGGCACGGCAACCACACAACCAAAATACCAATATGAGTAGGATTTGAGGTGAAGGGCACGACACAAAAACAACCATGGGTATGGTTGAAGGTCACACACAAAACAACAACAAAAATAGTTTGGTAAGCCCCAAAATAACACATGATTACTAACTACAAATGAGAAGAAGTTGAGATGAGTCAAGAACATTACTTGGGTGCCATTGTCGTTGATAGGAGAAGAACTTGACATCTTGAGGAAGAACTTGACAGAAACTCGCCGAGAAGTTGGAAAGACAGAAATCGATGGAGAACAAGAAGAAGAAAGGGCTGCAATGAGGGAGAGGGTCAGCGGCTGTGAGGAAAAGGGCTAGGGTTGGAGGTTTATGGGAGAAGAGTGATTTAATGGGTTGGTGGACCGATCACCAACCGAATTCAATGTTGCTGATCGGATCGACCGTCCGATCCAAGGGTACCCAGATCGATCAGGAGACCTCCTGATCGGTCAGATTGTGTCATGATCGGTCATCATGACCAATCAGAGAGGCCTGATCGGTCTTTCGACCGATCAAGAGACGTCCTGATCGGTCTCCGTGAACGATCAGGGAGGTCCCTGATCGGTCTGCGAACCGATCAGGGGACCGAACAGAAATTTCTGATAGCTTTCTGATCGATCTGTGGACCGATCAGACCAACCCCTGATCGGTCATCATGACCGATCAGAGTGATTCTGATCGATCTGTGGACCGATCAGGTTTGGTCTATCAGGATTTTGATCAGATGACCCTGGCCGTTCTGCTGACCGATCAGGTACAGCCTGATCGGTCAAAGTGACCGATCAGGGAGAGTCCTGGTCGGTCGATGGACCGATCAGGATCGACACAGAAGACTTTTCTGAGCAGAAACCATAATCTGAGGTGATTCCTGATCGGTCTACGTGATAGATCGATCGGCGTGCTAGAGGGGGGGGTGAATAGCACTTTTTCGTTTGAATCTCTACAAGGTTGTTAGCGCAGCGGAAACAATAATATTCAAAAGAATATAAGAACAATGCTATCAACAATACTTTACTTGGAATCCACCCAGATGGGAGACTAATCCAAGGATCCACGCACGTACACCACTTCCACTATGAAAAATCTCCTTCAGGTGGAGAAACCTTTACAGTGGTGGTCTTCCTCTTTACAGAATGTAGTAAATGAGAGAGAGGAAGTTGAGAAAGCTTTTCACACGAGCAGCACTTCGTTATAGTACGGAACCGTACCGCTCACGTGCAAAAACGCCCTCCTTTTATAGGAGAACAGGACAAACTCGCAGTCTGTCCAGCCCCGCACCAGTCGACTGCCCCTGGTCTAGAATTAATTGCTAGCCAACGGCTAGTTTCAGGGTGTTACCAGTCGACTGCCTCTGGGCCAGTCGACTGGTAAAAGGCTAAAAACCTTCTGTGAGTTTTGGCAGTCGACTGCCCTCTGGCCAGTCGACTGCCCTCTGGCCAATCGACTGCCCTACCTCTCAGCTTAGTTTCAGCCACTCTAAACCTTCTCTTTCACGTGTGCCTTCAGGTCCACTCCCTTAGCTCGCCCCTTGAAGTCATCTTCCTCTGGCTCTCGTCCCTCGGATACGCACACAAGCCTTCCCTTGGCTTGCCTCCATGTCACCCTTCACGTGTGCCCTTGAAGTCCACTTCCCGGCTTGCCCTTGGAGTCCTCCTCCCTTGGCTCTCGTCCCTCGGATTTGTTCACCATGTGTGATCCTCCAAGTCCTGCAAACTCAATCACACACATCAAATACAACATAACACTCTAACCTTAAACATATTCACACACACACATCAAAACCATTATCTTTCAATCATTTTAGGGTCGATTGCCTCAACATTACGGACCGATCAGATTTCAGAGGAGTGTTTGAAAACCCTGATACACTTGTTTCAAACACCCCTTTCAGATTCTAAAATAGTCAGATTTAATTCTTTTGATCTGAACAGGGGTTCCCTTAACCAAAATGTATATCCCCACATCATCAATCATGAAAAGATCGTTTTCTTACGGATTAAAATTCTTAAAAATTCTTAAACACAGGCATGTATCAGATTTGAATAGGTTTGTATCAACCACCAAAGCTCCATTCAATTTTACTTGATTGGAATGTCCAAGTATGTTCTTGGAACCAAATACACATGTATTATGCATTTGTTTTCCCCATACGTGGTCAAATAAATGATTTTTGTCTCTTCAACCTCATTGCTCAAGGGATGCATAAACATTTTGAGTAATTAGGTTGATCCTAACATCTCACCCCATTTCTAGCAATCAAAAATATTTTGTTAACCCTTATAGTTTGTGTGAGATGTCCCCAAGTTGCCCAACAATTCGAAATGATCATGAAGAGTTTTTACAATCCTATTGTGCACGACACATTCCCAGCTCCCTCCTTAGGAAACTAAATTCATTTTCAGGGAGTGGTTTAATGAAAATGTCAGCTAGATTCGATTTTGACTCCACATGTGAGAGTACAATATCTCCTCTAGCAACATGATCCCTAATGAAGTGATGACACACTTTAATGTGTTTGGTCCTTGAATGGTGTACTGGATTCTTTGTAAGGTTTATTGTGCTTATGTTGTCACACAACACTTGCACACCCTTGTAAGACAATCCATAGTCTTCTAATGTGTGTATCATCCACAACAATTGTGATACACTCTCTCCCATGGCGATATACTCCGCCTCGGTCGTGGAGAGAGCAACAAAATGTTGCTTCCGACTTGACCAACTTACTAAAGATGATCCTAAAAATTGACAACCCCCACTTGTGCTTTTCCGATCCAACTTGCACCGAACATAGTCAAAATCGGTATAGCCTATCAAGTCAAACGACTTTGTACGAGGGTACCAAAGACCGACTCCAACTGTGCCCTTAAGGTATCTCAAAATTCTCTTAACAACAATCAAGTGAGATTCCTTGGCACAGACTTGGTATTTAGCACACATACCCACAGGAAAAAGGATATCCGGGCAACTAGCTGTGAGGTATAGCAAGCTACCTATCATACTCCTATATTGGGTTAAGTCAACGGGCTTCCCACTCTCATCATTATCTAATCGTGTGTTAGTCGCCACGGGAGTGGTTACCTCCTTAGAGTCACTCATGTTGAATTTTTTGAGCATCTCTTGAGTGTATTTAGATTGATGCACATGGATTCCGTCTCAAGTTTGTTTAATTTCAAGTCCAAGAAAGAAAGTCAATTCTCCCACTAGACTCATCTCAAACTCACTCTCCATGTGTTCAATAAACTCATTTAAATAACCCTTGTTGTTGGAGCCACAAATTATGTCATGGACATATACTTGGGCTACAAATATATTGTCACTATCTCTTCGTAGAAATAGTGTAGGGTCTATTTGTCCTCTCACGAAGCCTTTTTCAATTAAAAATGTTGACAACCGCTCATACCAAACCCGAGGTACTTATTTTAGGCCATAAAGAGCCTTCTTGAGCTTAAACACGTGGTTTGTAAATTCAGAATTTTCAAACCCCGGTGGTTGTTCAACATAGACCTCTTCTCTAATGAAGCCATTTAAGAAGGCCGATTTTACATCCATTTGATAGAGTTTGAAACCTCCATGTGCTGCAAATGCAAGCATCAACCGAATGGATTCTAATCATGCCACGGGAGCATAGGTCTCATCGTAATCAAGGCCTTCAACTTGACTATAGCCCTTGGCTACTAAGCGTGCCTTGTTTCTTACGATTTCTCCCTTATGGTTCAATTTATTTTTGATGACCTATTTTGTTCCAATAATCGTGGTCTTCTTAGGTCTAGGAACTAAATCTCAAACTTGGCTTCTCTCAAATTGACCTAACTCATCTTGCGTAGCTATAATCCAATCGGGATCATGCAATGCATCGTCAACTATTCTAGGTTCAATTTCAGAGATCAAGACAACCTTATTAGCCTCATTCCTAAAGAATGATCTAGTTCTAACCCCATGATGGATATCTCCAACAATTTGGTCTTGGGGATGACTAGAGGCTAACCTAGTTTGTCTTGGTGTTGGAGGTGCTTCCTGGATAGTTTCACTAAACACAAGCTCAGACTCAGGGTTTGGCTGAGCTTCATGTCATCTAGGCTCACCATCATCAAATTCATCCGCAACCTTTCCAACACTTGGACTTTCATTCAAACCTAATTTCCTAAGTTCGAATTGGACTCCATCTACATCTTTTGATTGATCAATTGCTTTTGTGATCTCCTCAAATACGACATCAGAAGATTCTTCAACTAACCTAGATTTCTTGTTGTAGACTCGTCAAGCTTTGCTGACAAGGGAATACTCGACCAGTATCCCTTCATCAGCTTTCGCTGTGAACTTCCCAAGATGATCCTTGGTGTTTAGAATGAACACCTTACACCCAAACATCCGGAGATGTTTAACTGTAGGTGGTTTTCCAAACCAGAGTTCATGTGGAGTCTTCCCTACGAACCTATGGATGAGGACCCGGTTTTGCACATAGCAAGCTGTGATTACAGCTTCAGGTAGCTCGGTAAAGAGTACTCATTAAGCATGCTTCGTGCAGCCTCTTGTAATACTCGGTTCTTCCTCTCTACAACACCATTTTGTTGTGGTGTTCTAGGAGTAGAGAACTCATGTCTATACCCTTTTTCTTGACAAAATTCTAAAAACCTATGATTTTGAAATTCTCCTCCATGATCACTCCTAATTATTTTAATGTTGTAGATTTCTCATTTTCCATTCTTCTACAAAAAGAAACAAAAATATCTAGGGTTTGATCCTTATGTTTTAGAAAATAAGTCCAAGTATATCTAGTATAGTCATCAATGATTACAAAGCAATACCTACTACCATTCAATGAGACAATTGTACTACAATCAAATAAATCCATATGCAATAAATCTAAGGCAGTAGAGGTATTTACAGCGCTTTTACCTCTGTGAGAAGCTTTTGTTTGCTTACCCATTTGACATGCATCACATAATTTCTCCTTTTCGTATTTGATGCTTGGTAAGCCTCGCACAAGTCCTTTGTTGACCAATTTTCGGATATTCTTCATGATCACATGCGCCAACCTCCGGTGCCAAAGCCAAGACTCTTCTTCTTTGGACATGAAACACTTAATAGAAGCATTAATAGCACTTTTAAAAGGCACTTGATAAATATTGTCTATTCTTGTGGCTACTAGTACCGTGTCAAGTGTGTCATTATGTCTAACTAGACATTGACTTGGATGAAATTCAATTGTATAACCCGCATCACACAATTGACTGACACTTAGGAGATTGAAAGTCATCCCCTTGACTAGAAGGACATTTTTGATTCTAAGACATTCGGATATTTGAATGTCTCCTATCCCTACAACCTTAAGACTACCATTGTTACCAAATGATACATTACCTCTACTTTTGCTTTGTAGGGTAGTGAACAATGATTTATCTCCGGTCATGTGTTTGTGCACCCACTATCAATAAACCAAGTTGATAGATGCTCCCCCTCAATCATTGCCTACACAACATGAAAAATGAAAGATTTAGGTACCCAAACCTTGGGACCTAATGCACCTATAATGCAGGATTTAGGCACCCATGCCTTGATCACTTTCTTTTTAATTCCTTGAACCCTAGAGGCATTTGATGATCTAAAATGAGTTCTAGATATCAATGAGACAAAGCTAGGTTCTTTAGGTCGGTAACCTATACCAGCCTTGTTGTAAACCGCTCTTTGAGCGTTAAGGATCATATCCAAGGTCTTGGAGCTAGTTGAGAATTTCTCAAGAATATTCTTGAGTTTCTCAACTTCACTCTTTAATGCCTTGTTCTCATCCTCAAGGACTTCAACATGTAGATCATCAATATCATCTTCATCCTTAGATGTTTTTAACTGTTCTACTTCTACTTTTAAGGACTTCACCTTTTCCTTAGACTTCTTAAGCATATTAGTTAAGCATGCTATTGTTCTATAACACTTATCTAATTTGGGAGAGATTACCTCTTCATCATCCGAAGATGATAAAGCCGTGGTTGATGGCTCACTTGATTCGTCACAGCTCTCCATATCTTCTAGGGCCATGAGAGCTACATGGCGAGTGCTCTTCTCCTCCTTTTTCTCCTCGGATGAACTGGATGAAGACTCATCCCATGTGGCCTTCAATGCCTTCTTCTTCCTTTTTGATTTCTCCTCTTTCTTTAGTTTTGGACATTCATTCTATAATGCCCCTTTTTGCTACATTCATAACACGTGACGCTAGATTTATCAACTTTAACCTCACTAGTGTTACCTTTCCCTTTGTAGCGCCGGCTCTTCCTCATCATCCTTCTCACAAAGTTAGCCATCTCGGAAGATGAAGACTCACTTCCATCCTCCTCGGATTCGGATGAAGAAGATGAGACCTCCTTCTCCTTCTTCTTTTCTTTCTTCTTCTTTGCCTTGTCTCCTGCCACAAGAGTAATACCCTTTTCCTTGGGGCCTTTGTTAGCGATCTCGTGTAATTCCATTTCACAAAAAAAATCATCTAACTTAACAATAGGCAAGTCCTTGGATACCTTGTAGGCATCCACCATGGATGACCACAAGGCATTCCTAGGAAAGGATTTGAGTACGTACCTTATAAGGTCGCGATTCTCGACCTTCTCATCGATGGAATGCAACCCATTGAGAATCTCCTTGAATCTACCATGAAGTTCACTTACTGTTTCACTTTCCTTCATGGAGAGGTTTTGGAGTTGGTTGAGGAAGAGGTCCCTCTTTGCTATTCTTGAATCACGGGTGCCTTCATGAAGCTCAATGAGCTTGTTCCATAGGTCCTTGGCACTGGTGAAAGGATTAACTTTGATTAGTTGCTCCTTGGTTATCCCACACTGCAGGGTGACCATAGCCTTTGCATCAGCCTCTCCCTTCCCTGTTTGCTCGGCTGACCATTTTGATGAGTCAAGTTCTTTGTGTTGAGGCAATCTGTGGTCTGGAGCGACCAAGTGTTTTGATGTTTGGGCAAAGGGTTTAAGTTAGGTTTACCCTTGTGTTCTTATATGTGTATGTTGAGTGTGCAGGTTGTACAGGTACACATATTGACTTGACTGGACGACCTCGGTACGGTGAAGGGTGGCATGGAGACAAGCTGTGTTGGAGCAATTGGCCCTGAGATGATCTGGAGGATCATGATATTTTGATGTGTGGACAATATGGTCAAGTTAGGGTTTGTGTTGTTCTCACATATGTACATGAGTGTGCAGGTGTACAGGTACGCATGGACTTGGTTGACGTCTTCAGGTGAAGGATGGCATGGAGGTAAGCTGGAGGCTTACGTCCGCATCCGAGGGACCATTGGATAGCAGGGATGATGAGCCGAGGGATGCGGACTTCGAGGCGTACGTGAAGGGTGGCATGGAAGCAAGTTGGAGGCTTGCGTGCGCATCCGAGGGATGAGGGCCGAAGATGAAGAGGGCGTGAAGGCAACAGTCAAGGCTGCTGGTGAAGAGTCAACTGGGTTGTGAAGGTCTGAGTATGTGGGCTTGTACTCAGGGGTTAAGCCGGAAGGGTTTGAGTGCGAGAGAGACTTGTACTTGGAGTAAAACCCTAGGCTTAGGTGTGTACCAGTCGACTGGCACTTGGGCAGTCGACTAGTGTTGGCTGGAACAGGCTGGCAAGATTTGAACGTTGTACTGTAACGGTCAAATCTGAGTGGGACCAGTCGACTGCCCCCGGGGCAGTCGACTGGTAGCGGCTGTTTCAGATTCGAGCCCTATTTAAAGGGGCTCGTTTCCTCCTTTCTTTCTTGACGAAACCTGCTTGGATAAAGCCGGTTAGTAGTCTATTGTGTTCATAAAGCGTCCGAGGTGTTGTGGTGAGGTTTCTCCACCCACAAGGAGCGACACGTAATAGCCGGAGGTTATTCGGGGAGTGATCCACCGACGGATTCTTGGATTAGTCACCCGACCGGGGTGGATACTAAGTAAAATCGGTTTGTTAGCATTGTCTATTATTGTTAGTTTCATTTTATTTGTATTTTCGCTGCGCTAACAATTCTGTAGAGATCGAAATGATCCGAAAAAGTGCATTCACCCCCCTCCCCTCTGCACGCCTTAGACGATCTTTCAGTTGGTATCAGAGCGAAGGACCGCTCTTGATTGGACTAACCGCCAAGGGAGCACTCGCTAGAGGAGAAGGGGTCATGGAAGACAAATTGGGTGACGATATCAACTCACCACCATCATACGAGCATGGAAATTTTGATTATTGGAAAGATAGAATGAAGATGTGGCTCGGGATGGATTGGGAGTGTAGAATGACTATTGAAGACCCATTCAAAATTCCCAAGGACAAGCACGGCAAAAAGCTTCGCCCTAGATATTGGACAAGTGAACAACAAGAACAAGCTAGGGCCAATGAGAATGTAGTAAATATTTTGATTAATATATTTCCTAACCATGTTTTGAGTAATGTAGGGAAATATTCAAATGCATGCGAATTGTGGAATAAGTTGGAAGAACTTCACAAGAACCTCTCACAAGCTCAAGTAGTCGAAATATCTAAAGAAGTAAGTTCAAAAATTCAAGAGGATCAAAATGAAGAATTGTCCGTGCCATCAAGTGAGGAGCCATCCACCTCATCAAGAGAATAAGAGGAAGAATTAGTGTCGAGAAGTGAGGGGGAGGAGAGACCCTCATCCTCACAAGAGCAAGAGACGACTTCCTCCTCCACCAAAGCTAAGTCAAAAGAGCATATCGTATGCTTTGGTTGCAACAAAAAGGGGCACTACAAGGATAAGTGCCCACTAGATAAAAAGGAGGTAATTCCTAAGTCCAAGTCCACTCGAATTAAATCTAATATGGGTTGCAGGAATGAGGAAGTTCAAAACAAAAGAAAGAGAATTCGGTGTTTCACATGCGGGGAGCTTGGGCATTACCACACAAAATGTCCGAGAAGTAAAGAGCTCAAGAAGATGGAGCGTCTTAGGAAATGAGAGAAAGAAGAAAGGAAGAGGAGCACTCACCAAGGGGGAGCACCAAGGGTAAGGAAGGTACCCTCTAACCTCACTCATGCTTCACATTATTTCATGAATGGTCAAAATGCTTGTGTAAGTGATATAATTAATAATAGTTGTGTGCCCATGCATGTTTTTGGTTTTAAATATCATGATAGGAATAGAAACAATTTTGTATGCCAAAACACCAAGAATTCCATGGTTCATGATAAATCTAGGAACTTTAGAAATAAGGACCAAGGAACAAACTCCAAGAAAGGAAGAAACATGCCTAGAAAAATAGGTAAACCTAGAAGTGATCAAATTAGATCTAGTGATCATAAGGTTAGGAAATTAGAAAAGGAAAATCAAGTTTTAAGAGCAAAACTTGATCAATTAGAGAGAAACCTAGGTAGAGCTATTCAAGGGGCTAAGGATGTGAACATGATTTCAAAGGACCAAAATCATAGGAATGGTAGGCCGGGTTTAGGATATCATTCTAAGAGGGCAAATATGGATAAAATATCATATTCAAGGATGCCTTATAACTACAGTAGAGAAAAGGTCTATAGGGTTAAGAGAGTGATGGTGGAAAGTCAAGAAGCACCGGAGAAGCACCGGTGTGGTCTTGCCTTTGTAGAAGGATTACCAAGGGAGGAAATTAGGGCTAGGAGCTCAAGGGAGAGCTCTGGAAGCCAAAATGAGTTCCATGGTCAATGGATTTCAGGTGGTCTACTTCTAGGAGATTGAAAAGGACTATAGAGTGTGCCAAAAGGTTTAAAAGGCTAAGGTTAGTCTTAATCCTAGAAAATTGGCACACTAAAAGGGAAATTATAGGGAAAAAGGTGAAATTGGGATTTTAATTAAGAAAAATCGATTTTAATACCTAAATACCATATAACTCGATGCTAAGGATTGATTATGAATAAGTATGGGAGAAAGCATCGAGGTGAGGTCCAAATTAGAACTTTTAGGAAAGGGTTTCATAATACATTCTAGAGAAATTCGAAATTTGTACCAAACTTGGGATTTGGGATGACTTTAACTGAAATTATATTTTTCCCAAGTAAATATAGGATCCACAAATATCCTCGCAAGATTTCAGAATTTTTGAGAATTTATAGAATTAGTTAGACATTTCTGAAATTCGGACTGAAAAATTGAAAATCAGAACATCAGACACCAGTCGACTGGCTGGAAGCCAGTCGACTGGCAAATCCCACAGAATACAATTGCATTGTGGACCAGTCGACTGCCAAACCCCACAGAATGTAATTACACTCTTGACCAGTCGACTGGCTCAGGGGCAGTCGACTGGTGCGCGGGTTTTATAAAAGGAAAGGGGGCGCCGGGAAAGCCAAACCTAGGGTTTTGGTTGATCAATCCCGGAGATTTTCTCCTCCTCTCAACTCTCCTTGTGTCCTAAGCTCCTTCTAAGCCCTCAAATTCGTCTCTAAGGCCTCCCCTAACTTCGATCTACTTCTAGGGTTTGTAGAAAACCTCTTTTCTCAAGTCATTCTCTCAAAACCGAAAATCATGAAGAAAGCAGTTAAGAGGTATGATGATTTAAGGTTCATTTCTTCATTTAGACTTTGCATTGACACTAATATGATGTTTTGTGTATGTTTTCTTTGATATTTTCTCTTTGGGGGGGGGGGGTTTCTTGGTATGCATGCATGTGTTTGGGATATTAGGGTTGTGTCTAAGAGGTCTAGGGGTGAGGGCTCATCCCGACCTGGTCCCCAAGCTCCAGAGGAGTCCATATTTAGGAGCCGGGAGTGCAAGAAGAGATTTGAGGAGAATGAGTTTGTTGTGTTACCGTGTAGGTATCTGAACAAATCCTATTTTGAGGAAAAAGCGCCACAAATTATTGAAATGGTTACTCACTTCGGCATAGAACAGTTGGTTTATTGCTAACATGATATTAATATTGATCTATGCAAGGAATTCTACGCAAATTTAACCTGTATTGATTCAGACAATAATATTTATGAATCAAGAGTAGCCGGAGTCACCATCCCTTTCAAACCCATGATCTTAGCTAGCTTCCTAGAGTGTCGGGCATCCGACAATATCAACACCTATTTTCCAAATGTCTTTGAGCCACTTGAGTTTCAAAACATCACCGTTGATCAGATCCATCTTCACTACTTCAGACGGCATAGGCACGAATCTGAGCGTACTTTTGATCCAAAGCCTATGAGTCCGTCTAGCCATATTTTGTATAAGATTGTGGTAGAGTGCATACTACCCATTATCACTAAGGGGAGAGCGAGGATTCGGTTGCCTCACTTAGTGATGATGTATGCTCTTGAGAGACGATTAGATATAGATGTGTCCTTGCATGCATTTGCCTCGATCTGTCATTTTTCCCAGAGTGTGAATGGGAAAATTTATATGCCTTTTTGCCACATGTTGACTGAGTTCTTCCAGCTACGGTTTGGCATTCGGGTCACTAGTGGTCAGGTCAGGCACCTGTCCAAGGATTACGATCAGATTGGCACACGCCAATTATCCTTGGCAGGGATTGAGAGTAGACAAGGAGCATTTGTGTGGAGGGAGCGACCAGAGGCCGTTGCTACAGATGAGGAGCCTACCGAGCCGGTTACCCGTGCAGAGTTTACTCAGCTCCGTGAGGATGTTCGGAGCCTCCAGCAGGGTCAGGCGGCGACTCAAAGGGATGCTCAGAGCCTCACAGAGTGTTGCCAGGGCATCATGACCAGGCAGGACACCATGTATGAGATGCTGCAGCGATGGGATTTAGCATACCAGGGTCCTCCTGCTCCTCCTCCAGACGGTGATGACCACATGTATTTCTGATCAGCTGATGTAGTTGTTGGGTTGTAGTGTTGAGAGTGTTTTGGCTTGATATTTTATACACCTCTCAAACACTTTATTTTCTGATGTACTGATTTGGATGACTTCCGGCCTGTTGGCCCTAGGTGTTATTGTGATGTTTATTTGTTGAAATATGACTATGTGTATTATGCACTGATCTTATGATATATTATTAAGTGTATGGTTTATTTTGATAATGTGTTGGATTTTAAGTACTTGTAT
>JAGFNQ010000126.1:119027-141505 GCA_024364735.1 Boesenbergia rotunda
GACGGGAAGCCAAACCTAGGGTTTTGGCTGATCATTCCCGACGATTTTCTCCTCCTCTCGACTCCCCTTGCGTTCTAAGTTCCTCCTAAGCCCTCAAATTCGTCTCTAAGGCATCCCCTAACACTGATCTACTTCTAGGGGTTGTGGAAAACCTTCTTTCTCAAGTCATTCTCTCAAAACCGAAAATCATGAAGAAAGCAGTCAGGAGGTATGATGATTTAAGGTTCGTTTCTGCATTTAGGCTTTGCATTGACACTAATATAATTTTTGTGTATGTTTTCTTTGATTTTTTCTCTTTTGGGGGGGTTATCTTGGTATGCATGCATGGGTTTGGGATATTAGGGTTGTGTCTAAACGGTCTAGGGGTGAGGGCTCATCCCGACCAGGTCCCCAAGCTCCAGAGGAGTCCATATTTAGGAGCCGGGAGTGCAAGAAGAGATTCGAGGAGAATGAGTTTGTTGTGTTGATGCAGTCTGACCCTGATTGTTGTTTTGGTGTTGACATCGATTTTAGTTTAGGTTGATTATGATGATTATGATTAAGTCCTGGTCGGGGATCAGGCATGGTATAGAAAATCCTAGCTTAGAGGGCTAGGTGTTGGAAAATCCTAACCTGGAGGGTTAGGTGTTGAAAATCCTAGCTTGGAGGGCTAGGTGTTGAAAAGTCCTAATTCGGAAGAGGTGGGTGAAAAGTCCTAGCTTGGAGGGCTAGGTGAAAAGTCCTAACTTGGAGGGTTAGGTGAAAATTCCCATCTTGGAGAGTTAGGTGAAAAAGTCCTGGCTTGGAGGGTTAGGTCCTAGCTTGGAGGGCTAGGTTTGGAAAGTCCTAATCCGGAAGAGTTGGGTGAAAAGTCCTAGCTTGGAGGGCTAGGTGAAAAGTCCTAACTTGGAGGGTTAGGTGCAAATTCCCAACTTGGAGGGTTAGGTGAAAAATCCTTAACTTGGAGGGCTAAGGTGGATGAAACCCTAGCTTGGAGGGCTAGGTTGGAGCCCCTGGATTGGTCTGGTGACCGATCCAGCGATGACTGATCGGTCTGGTGACCGATCAGGGAGTATGCATTTCACCCATTGCTTTGCTCCTGATCGGTCTGGTGACCGACCAGGGAGCAAACAGTGAGGTTGAGTTCCCTTGCTGAACTGCTCCTGATCGGTCTGGTGACCGATCAGGATCACTGTGCAGATCGTTCTGGAGAACGATCCAGCATCGCAGGTTCCTCTCTATAATCGATCAGGACGGAGCCTGATCGGTCTGGTCACGACCTGATCGGTCTGGTGATCGATCAGGAGGTTTCCTGATCGGTCCGGTGATCGATCAGGAGGTCTGGACTGCGAAGCTCAGAAATTGCCCGATAAAGGGGTGGATCGGTCTGGTGATCGATCCACAACCTGGGATCGGTCTGGTGATCGATCCAGGAGAGTCCCAAAGAAATTGTGATTTCTAATTGAGCGTTGGGAACCGATCAGGACGGAGCCTGATCGGTCTGGACCCAGCCTGATCGGTCTGGTGACCGATCAGGAGGCTCTCTGATCGGTCCGGTGACCGATCACTTTAATTCAAAATTCACTGTTAGATGCTCTGATCGCGTCTGAACGTATCCGATTCTCTGCGCTTAGCTTCTGATTCTTGATTTACTGAGTGATATGCTGTTCTAATACTCTGATCAAGCTGCAGGTGACAGGGAAGGATTCAAACACTCAAGGAGAAGTCAATGGAGGCTTTCCTTGGAGCAGGTTTGTCCGTTTTCAATCTCAGGTTGCAATGGCTGGAGCTGCAGACTGGAGCTGTTGACTGGAGCTTGGCTGAGGGGAGCTCAGGATGTCCAGGGAGGGCTCAGTGGTAGCTGGCGTTGGCAGGGAAGCAGCTGGAGGCTACAGGAGATGCTGTCACCTGGTGCTGAGTGGAGAAACAAAAGGGCGGAAGAAGACTTCGTTGAAGCAGAGTTCTAGAGGTTGCGAACTGAGTTCTTGCTGCGCCTTTATGTTCTCCACATCTTGCTTGCGTGTTCTGAAGTTCCATCATCCTGTGCAAGCAACTACAAATCTGTGAAGCAACCATTCATTACTTGAGCGCTTGAAGGAGGGAACAAGAAGCTCCGAGTCCAACAGCGAGAAGACACGAGGAGAGGGCTCTTACGTGAGATCGTCGCTGGGTGGAGCTCTGAGGGAGCTTGCTGTGTTCTTGTCTTTGCTAAGTGCTAAGTAAGATCTTTCTTGTTGTTTCATTGTGCTTAAACATATATCTGTGATTGAAACGCTGTGGAGAGGTTTCTCCACCGAGAAGGAGGTTGCTTTCTATCCGGTGATAACCGGGGCTTGATCTGCCGACGATCAAGGGATCGCCCACCTTAAGGGCACGCCAAGGAGTAGGGGTAAGTTATCCCCGAACCTTGTAAACCCACCTTGTTAGCGATCTTGCTAGCTGTGTTTGTTTGCCTTCGTTTTCTGTTTTTGTTTTCTACACTGCTTTGTTTCCATTGTTTCTTCCGCTGTGCTACTGATAAGGTTGAGTGCAGAAATTTGATAAGTGCCAAAGGTTAAAGTGTTTGGCTATATTCACCCCCCCTCTCTAGCCATCCGGGTTCCAACATGTTGTGTTGCCTTGTCGGTATTTAAACAAACCTTATTTTGAGGAAAAAGCGCCATAAATTACTGAGATGGTGATGTATTTTGGCATAGAACAGTTGGTTTATTGCCAACATGATATTAATATTGATCTATGTAAGGAATTCTATGTAAATTTAACCTGTATCGATTCAGACAATAATATTTATGAATCAAGAGTAGCCGGAGTCACCATTCCTTTCACACCCATGATCTTAGCTAGTTTCTTAGAGTGTCGGGCGTCCAACAATGTCAACACCTATTTTCCCAACGTCATTGAGCCACTTGAGTTCCAAAACATCACCGTTGATCAGATTCATCTTCACTACTTTAGACGGCATAGGCATGAATCTGAGCGTACTTTTGATGCAAAGCCTATGAGTCCATCTAGCCATGTTTGTATAAAATTGTGGTGGAGTGCATTCTACCCATTGTCACTAAGGGGAGAGCGAGGATTCGGTTGCCTCACTTAGTGATAATGTATGCTCTTGAGAGGCGATTAGATATAGATGTGTCCTTGCATGCATTTGCCTCGATCTGTCACTTTTCCCAGAGTGTGAATGGGAAAATTTATATGTCTTTTTGTCACATGTTGACTGAGTTCTTTCAGCTCCGGTTTGGCATTCGGGTCACTAGTGGTCAGGTAAGACACCTGTCCAAGGATTACGATCAGATTGGCACACGCCAATTATCCTTGGCAGGGATTGAGAGCAGACAGGGAGCATTTGTGTAGAGGGAGCGACCAGAGGCCGCTGCTGCAGATGAGGAGCCTACCGAGCTGGTTACTCATGCAGAGTTTACTCAGTATCATGAGGATGTTCATGGGCTCCGTGAGGATGTTCATATCATCCAGGGGGATGTTCAAAGCCTCCAGCAGGGTCAGGCGGCGACTCAGAGGAATGTTCAGGGCCTCACAGAGTGTTGCCAGGGCATCATGACCAGGCAGGAGACCATGTATGAGATGCTGCAGCGATGGGATTTGGCATACCAGGGTCCTCCTGCTCCTCCTCCTCCTCCTCCAGACGGTGATGACCAAATGTATTTCTGATCAGATGATGCAGTTATTGGATTGTAGTGTTGAGAGTGTTTTGGCTTGCTATTTTATATACCTCTCAAACACTTTATTTTCTGATGTACTGATTTGGATGACTTCCGGCCTGTTGGCCCTAGGTGTTACTGTGATGTTTGTTTGTTGACTTATGACTATATGTATTATGCACTGATCTTATGCTATATTATCAAGGTTATGGTTTATTTTGATAATGTGTTGGATTTTAAGTGCTTGTATATTGCTAAAACATTTTGGTCTCTGTTTTGATAATCATATATGAGTGTTCGTGATATGTTTGAAATTTTATATTGATTGCTATCAAATATGAAAATCTAGAGGATATCATGATAAAGGGGATGATCATTTAGATTCAAGTGGAAAAGAGGGGGAGCTCTTGTCGAAATGAATACATCTATATGAAAAAGGGGAGTGTAGAAATCACTTTAAATGTCAAATGGAGTTGATAGAAAGTGCAAACTATAGGATACAAGGATTAGAGGTCAATCTTGATACAAAGTTTACATAATTTGAGAATTTTAGAGTTTGTACCAAAAGCCAAGCACGGTTGGTATTTTTCTTGAACCAAATTTTTTCTAAGGTTGGGAATACCTTAATAACTGTGCTTTCAAAGTTTTATATTTTTCCAGATTTTCTGGAATTTTTTATTCGTTTCTGAATTTCGGCTGAAATTCTGAAACACTGCGTATCAGTCGACTGCCCTGGGGGCAGTCGACTGACTGTGTGGGCAGAATGTTTTTTGGTGATTTCTGAAGGGTTTTTTTAGAAATATGGTTAAGTTCCATTTGGCACCAAGGGTTGGGTTGCTTGGGGCAATCTTTTGATGGTGTCAAAGGGGGAGAACTAGGGTATTAAGTTAGGTTTGGGTTGAAACTTAACTTAGGTTTAGTTGTGACTTGAGAGTTGAGTTGGAGAACTTGACTTGGGATTAGCAATAAGGGTTGAAATTTGGGAGAAAGCATAGGTTAAGGGGGAGGTAGCCTCTTGTGTGATATGCTTAAATTTCAATTGCTTTTGCTATTATTATTGCTATATGTTAAACCTAACTTAACGTATTGCCACACATCAAAAAGGGAGAAATTGTTGGGGCAATCGACCCTGAGGTGATCTGGAGGATCATGATATTTTGATGTGTGGGCAATATGGTTAAGTTAGGGTTTGTGTTGTTCTCACATGTGTACATGAGTGTGCAGGTGTACAGGTACACATGGACTTGGTTGACGTCTTCAGGTGAAGGATGACATGGAGGTAAGCTGGAGGCTTACGTGCGCATCCGAGGGACCATTGGATAGCAGGGATGATGAGCCTAGGGACGCGGACTTCAAGGCGTACGTTGTTAGTGATACGAGAGAAGTGTCCTAAGGCAATCGCCTTATGATTGTAAATATTCATTTTAATAAATGATAATTCACTATTTGAGTATACATGTTTGTGTATTTGATTGGGATCTTAAACTCATCTACTGAATGTCCGCAATACAATTCACAGCATAAGAGAATTTGTGATGGGATCACAACTAGTGATTATCTCTAAATGTGCAATTGTGAAGTATTGAAAATATCCCTAGTCGATGAATTGATAAATACGGACACTATCAATTCTGTTGAGACTAGCATGGGTTATTCTCTAATCAGTTGATTCTCACTGGCTGGTGACATTGGGATGTCCGGAGATAAACATGGATGCTAGTTAAGGGAACTAGTTCATTGGAGTGACTAGCTGTAAAACTTCATATGGTAATCTATATAGATATGTCAATGAAGTTCTTACTGCAGTTTAAGTGCGATGTTCCTTTGACTTGCGGTGTTCAAGTCATCTTGGTCATGGAGACTTATACTTTAACATCTTAAGCAAGCATCTCCTAGGAGATGTGGACTCAGGATGATTGGGTATAAGCCGAAGTGCCCGAAGATGTTTGAGCAGCCTACAAAGGATTCACCACTCCTTGCGAGGAGATGTATACCCAGGCCTATCGTCAGATTGTTACTTAAAGTCTCTGGCCAGAGCATATCATGTTTAGAGTGCGAGTCTCTTAAATACATGAGAGTAATTAGAAATCCAAAGGACGAGAAAGACATTACTTGGGCTAGGTGTGACGTAGTCAGCCTAGTGGGGACTGACACATATAGACCGTGTCCTGAACCAAGTGGGTATAAGATGGTGAAGGGAATGGGGCACGATTTATTAGAGCTGCTGAAGGGTTTCAGAATTACTTCTGAGGTCAAACCGTTGATCTTTCGATTAATTGGGGGTCATGATGTACTACTAGGTGCCACTCATGATCGTTCTATAATTGGTTGATTATAAACGACCAACATAAATCGAAAGCCTATTTAGTCACACGCACTACGAGTAATTCGAGGGATTTAAAATGAGTTGAAAATTAGATTTTCCAATCAAGAGAAATAAGACGAATCTGAGTTAATCAGAGGCGCAACGGAAACTTAAAATGGGTAAGTCTTTTGAAGGCTTATTGGGCGAATTAAATGAGTTTAATTCGCGACGGTTCGGCTCGGTTTGACCGGCCAAAGAGGGTGCCAACCCTCTTTGGTTTGGCCGGCCATTAAAAGGAGGATAAACCAATTTATTTGGTTTAATTAATAAAATAAATCTAGCACGATTTTTTTTATAAATTATGGATAAATAAATTTGTGTAAAGAAATTTATATAAATAAATTTATAGAAATTTATTCTTTTATGGAAATTAAAATGATCCATGGAATGGTTTATTTTAATTTTATAAAATCAATTATGAATTGATTTTTCCATAATAAGAAAGTTTATAAATTTCTTATAAAATTTATTCCATAATAAAAGGAGAAAAGGTATTTGTTTTATTATAAAGTTAGTTATAATAAAACTTGGCTTAAACGGAATAATTAATAAGAGAATTTATAGGATAAATTTCTTATGAAAATTCCGTTAAGAGGGAGACTTGGCATGGGAGAGGTTGCTATATAAAGGAACCAAGGCTAGGCTTGAATTGCTTAATCAATAGAGTAATCAAGAGATTAATTCTCTCCCTCTCTCTCTCTTATTCTCTTCTCCTTCTCCTTCCCTCCTAGGGCCGACGCCCGTTGCCACTCTTAGGGCCGGCGCCCCTTGTCCAACCTAGGGCCGGCGCAACCTCTCCCTTCCAAGGGTTGGCGTGAGCAAGGATCACCAAGAAGGAGCCAAACAAGAAGAAGAAGAAGCGGATCGCAACTCCTCTCTTCCCGGAATTTGGATTCCGTTTCTTGTTGGTTAGTTTCCATTCTTTTCTCTTGTTCTTCTAGTTGTGCCTTTAGAGAATCTAGTAGTTCTCGTCGGCACAAAACTCGTGACTTTGCGAAGTCATCCCGAAGAGAACTCGGCGTGGACGCGAATAGAGGCGGAGCTTCCAAGGGACGCTACGGTTGGATCTCGTCCCTTACTTCGAGTTACGCGAGGTATTGAAGTAAATTAGTTTACTTTTCCGCAAAGTTTTAATTTATGATCAAGTCCACACATCATAAGGTTGCATGCTAGATACGAGGTTAAAATAATTTAAGAAATTATTTTATGCTAATTCTTCCGCTGCACGTAAAAATTTAAAATTTTACGAACCCGTATCCTTGTCAACATGCACCCGGTCCCAACAGTGGTATCAGAGCCGGTTAGTGTTCGACATAATCATATAATTGTTTTGCGGAAAACTTTGTCATAATCTCAATTTTGGAAAAATTTTCAATTATGAAAACTTCCCATCTTTGGAAACTTTCCAATTTTGGAAATTTTCTATTTTAGAAATTTTCCAATTTTAGAAATATATAAGTTTTCTTTGTACCAGAAACTTACAATTATTCTGAAAACCTATTATGAAATCTCGCAATTTTGGGCACTTTCTTTCAAGAAAGTCTAGACAAATTTATGGACAATTAATTGACAATTAAATTTGAATTGGGTTTTAAATTGTCAACAAAATTCTTTATTTTGGATTGAGCCTCGGGGAGCCGTCCAATTTAAAGTTAGTTGTTGTAATTTAATTTCCCAATTTTAAATAAAATTGTCACGTTTAATTTGGTTGCGCTTCCGAAGTGGACCAAATTGGATTTACGACAAATTACTTTTCTTTGAGTATCTGAGCCTCGGGGAGCCACCCTTAGAAAACGATTTGTTGTAATTAATTAAATCCATAAATAAAATATGATTTAAGAGGTGATGCTCTTACATATTGTTGTCTCCAAAATTAATTAGGAAAATGGTTTCCTATAGAGTTTCTTAAATGAGATTTTCATGAAAATAATATGTGGTTGAATTAAGGGAATTCTCTCTTAATTTAATAAGATTTGATTTAGAGAAATCAAAGTCTTAAACATATTATTTCCGAAATTGATTATGACAATTTAGGAAATTGTTTCCCAAAACAATTCCTTAAATAAAGTATGAAATTAGAATTAGGAAATCCGGTTCCTAAATCAATTAATGAGACTTGATAACTTAAGTCACATACATACTTTATTAAGGAAATCGTTAGTCATGACATGATAATATGTCATAAATGTGCTTAGAAAAGAAAGGATGAGACCCAAAACCCCTTACAAAATATTAAGGCCAACACCTTCCATTAATATAGTTAGAATCGGAGTTTTGTTTCTCGTTTGGGTTGATGGACACATCCATGCCCAGCTTGAACCTCAACATGTTCAAACCATGGAATTAGTTTATGAATAATATAGTTGGAGTCAGAGGTCAATCCTTAGTTTTGGTTGTTGGACACATCCAAGCCTGACTAAACGGTTGAATGAGCTCCAACCATATTAAAACTATTTCTTGATTAATGGGTCAGCCTTAAGCTTGGAGCATCGATTTGTTGTGCCACAACCAAGGTCGATGTAAAGAGAGGTGCAGTTGGGTGCTATGTATAATGTTGCATACTTGTTAATGAGTTAACAACCCAATGATTTATGCAAACATTCAATTAGTTGATAGCATAAAGTGATAATTACATATATGTGATATGTAATCGGTATAATTACCTACCTTCATAGCTAAGAAAAACTTGATGACCACAGCCATGGTGGTTCTTATCTATGGTTGGATATCAACCTATTTGGAGATGTTCCTACGATCTCCCGAATTGATAAAAAGGGTTATTCAATTTGAAAAATAAATAGGATTTTTATTAATGTATGTTGATACATTTTTTAATCATTCTTCTCACATAATCTCAATTTGTATTTCTAGGATAATCACTCGATCATGTCTTCTCTGAATTTGCGTTCCATTTTGGACACCAATAAACTGACTGGGCCAAACTTCATGGACTGGCTTCGAAACCTGAGGATAGTCCTCAAGGTAGAGAAGCTTGCCTATGTCCTTGAAGATCAACTTCCCAACCATCCTCCGCAAGGTGCAACTCCAGACCAGCTAGTGGCCTATCAGAAACATGTGACCGATTCTGAACTTGCGAGTTGCATCATGCTAGCCTCTATGGTACCTGAGTTGCAAAAGCAGCATGAGCATATGGATGCTTATACCATCATCTTCCATCTTCATGAGTTGTTTGAAGAGCAGGCGAGATCCGAAAGGTTCGAAGTCTCCAGACTCCTCTTCACCACTAAGATGCAGGAAGGCACTTCTGCCTCGCAGTTTGTGTTAAAGATGTTGGGGGTACATTGAGCGACTGAGCACACTCGGTTTTGCAATGGATCATGAACTAAGTATTGACTTAATTCTGAATTGTTTGCCCAAGAGTTATTCACAATTCGTGATGAACTATCGGATGAACAAACTGGAGACTAGCATTCCTGAGTTGCTCAACCTGCTGAAGACTGTGGAGCCTTCTGTAAAGCCGGATCAAAAGATGGTACTGTTAGTTGGTTCCTCGAAGAAAGGTTCTAAGAGGAAGGCCAAAGAACAGAATAAGGGAATGAAGAAAAAGGCCAAAAAGACTGAAAAGAAACCAAAAGGAACTTGCCATCATTGTGGCAAGGAGGGTCACTGGTGAAGAAACTGCAAGGTTTATCTTGAGTCCTTGAAGAATAAGGCATCCGATGCCCCATCCTCTTCAGGTATCTTCGTTATTGAATGTCACTGTATTTCCTCAAATACCTGGGTACTTGATACTGGGTGTAGCTCACATATATGTAATGACATACAGGGGCTAAGGAATAGAAGAAGACTCGTCAAAGGAGAAGCGAATTTGCGAGTTGGAAATGGAGCAAAAAATTGCTGCTGTTGCCATCGGAACATATTTGCTAAAGCTCCCCACTGGACGTGTCTTAGAATTGGATAATTGTTATTTTGTTCCTTCGTTAATAAAGAACATTGTATCTATTTCATGTTTGAATGAAAAAGGTTATCATTTAACTTTTAGTAACAATTGTTGTTACATAACTTTAAATGACGTTCTTTATGGGAATGGAACTTTGTGCAATGGTATCTACACGTTAGATTTATCCGGTGACGTTTTCAATATCGAAGTTAGCAACAAACGTGCTCGAATAGATAATCGAATAGACTCCTACATGTGGCATTATCGTCTTGGCCATGTAAGTAAGAAACACATGACCAAATTACACCGATGTGGAATTTTGGAATCATTTAAACCCGGTTCATTTGATACATGCGAATCATGCTTAAAAGGCAAGATGGCCAAATTACCCATTTCTGGAAAAGGTAATCCAGTGGGAGAATTGCTTGGTCTAATACATACCGATGTATGTGGACCAATGTCAACTCTTTCACAAGGAGGTTATAGCTACTTCATTACCTTTATCGATGATCACTCACGATTCGGGTATGTGTTCTTGATGAAACACAAATCTGAAGGTTTTGAGAAATTCAAAGAGTTCAGAAATGAAGTAGAGAAACAGCTTGGCAAAAGTATTAAGATACTTTGATCCGATCGGGGTGGTGAATACTTAAGTCAAGAGTTTCAAGATTATCTTAGGGACAATAGGATATTGTCCCAATGGACTCCGCTGTATACACCACAACATAATGGTGAATCTGAGAGGCGCAACCGAACCTTGATGGACATGGTTAGGTCGATGATGAATCATGCAACTCTTCCAAAATCCTTTTGGGGCTATGCACATAAGACAGCTGTTTACTTGCTAAACAGAGTCCCGACCAAGGTAGTCTCTACTACTCCATATGAGACGTGGAATAGTAAGAAACCCCACTTAACTCACCTTAAGATATGGGGTTGTCCTGCTTATGTGAAGCGGACTATATCAGACAAATTGGATGCTAAGTCTGATAAATGTCTATTTATTGGATACCCTAAGGAAACGAAGGGTTACCAATTCTATCATCCTTTGGAACAAAAGGTGTTTGTTTCAAGGCATGCTGTATTTCTGGAAAGGGAATTTCTTTTACAAGAAAATAGTGGGAATAGCATTGAACTTGATGAAGTTCAAGAAACTCCAATAGACATTACAGAGACACCTAGTCTAGACTCACAACCAATAACTCATAATGATGAGCTATCAGTTGAACCTAAAACAACACCACCTCTTCGTAGGTTTGATAGGACACGCAATATTCCAGAGAGATACGGATTTCTCATAAGTGAATCGAACGACGTGTTACTCATAAGCGATGACGAACCTATCAGTTATGAAGATGTTCTGAAAAGTTCAGAAAGGGACAAATGGCTTGAAGCCATGAAGTCGGAAATGGATTCCATGTACGAAAATCAAGTATGGGACTTGGTTAACCCACCTGAAGGGATTAAACCCATAGGGTGCAAGTGGGTTTTCAAGAAGAAAACCGACATGGAAGGTAATGTTGTTACCTTTAAGGCTAGATTAGTGACAAAAGGATATCGTCAGAAACAAGGAATTGATTATGACGAAACCTATTCGCCAGTAGCTATGCTTAAATCCATTCGGATGCTCCTAGCCATAGCAGCTCATTATGATTATGAGATATGGCAAATGGATGTGAAAACATCATTCCTTAATGAAAACCTGCTTGAGGATGTATACATGATACAACCTGAAGGTTTCACATCGGTTGATAAAACCAAAGTATGCAAGCTTCGATGATCCATATATGGACTAAAGCAAGCATCAAGGAGCTGGAACATCCGTTTTGATGAGACAATCAAAGAGTTTGATTTCTCACAAAATCCTGATGAACCTTGTGTGTACAAGAAGGTTAGTGGGAGTGCAGTCGTATTCCTAGTATTATATGTCGATGACATATTACTTATAGGAAACGATATATCAGTCTTACAGATAGTTAAAATTTGGTTGTCCAAAACTTTCTCCATGAAAGACCTGGGAGAAGCAACCTATATCCTTGGGATTAGAATCTATAGAGATAGATCAAAACGGTTGCTTGGTCTTTCGCAGTCTACGTATATAGACCAAGTGCTAAAAAGGTTTAGCATGTCGGAATCCAAGAAAGGTTACCTTCCCATCAGGCATGGGATCAACCTTTCAAAGTCTATGTGTCCGCGCATAGAAGACGAGAGGATTTGCATGAATAAGATTCCTTATGCATCCGCGATAGGATCTATCAAGTATGCTATGTTATGTACAAGGCCCGATGTATCGTATGCTGTGAGCATCACAAGCAGATACCAGTCGGATCCAGGAATGGATCATTGGGCGGCTGTCAAGACAATCCTTAAGTACTTAAGAAGAACTAAGGATGTGTTCCTAATATATGGAGAAGGAGATATGGTAATACGTGGGTATACGGATGCCAGTTTCCAGACAGATAAGGATGACTCCAAATCTCAGTCTGGATATGTATTTACTTTGAATGGAGGCGCAGTAAGTTGGAAAAGTTCCAAACAAGACACCGTAGCGGATTCTACCACGGAAGCGGAATATATCGCAGCTTCGGAAGCAACAAAAGAAGCAGTCTGGATTAAGAAGTTTGTCTCCGAACTTGGCGTGGTTCCGACCATTGATGAAGTAGTGCCGGTTTACTGCGACAACAATGGAGCTATTGCACAAACAAAGGAACCAAGGTCTCATCACCGATCCAAACACGTGCTTCGCCGCTATCATCTGATCAGAGAGATCATAAGTAGGAATGATATACAAATTGAGAAAATTTCCACTGAAAGGAATTTAGCGGATCCTTTAACTAAGGCCTTGCCTCAGAGCAAGTTTGAGGGTCATGTTAAAGCCTGTGGTATTGGATACCGTAGCGATTGGCATTAGGCCAAGTGGGAGTTTGTTAGTGATATGAGAGAAGTGTCCTAAGGCAATCGCCTTATGATTGTAAATATTCATTTTAATAAATGATAATTCACTATTTGAGTATACATGTTTGTGTATTTGATTGGTATCTTAAACTCATCTACTGAATGTCCGCAATACAATTCACAGCATAAGAGAATTTGTGATGGGATCACAACTAGTGATTATCTCTAAATGTGCAATTGTGAAGTATTGAAAATATCCCTAGTCGATGAATTGATAAATACGGACACTATCAATTCTGTTGAGACTAGCATGGGTTATTCTCTAATCAGTTGATTCTCACTGGCTGGTGACATTGAGATGTCCGGAGATAAACATGAATGCTAGTTAAGGGAACTAGTTCATTGGAGTGACTGGCTGTAAAACTTCATATGGTAGTCTACATATAGATATGTCAGTGAAGTTCTTCCTACAGCTTAAGTCCGATGTTCCTTTGACTTGTGGTGTTCAAGTCATCTTGGTCATGGAGACTTATACTTTGACATCTTAAGCAAGCATCTCCTAGGAGGTGTGGACCCAGGATGATTGGGTATAAGCCGAAGTGCGCGAAGATGTTTGAGCAGCCTACAAAAGATTCACCACTCCTTGCGAGGAGATGTATACCCAGGCCTATCGTCGGATTGTTACTCAAAGCCTCTGGCCAGAGCATATCATGTTTAGAGTGCGAGTCTCTTAAATACATGAGAGTAATTAGAAATCCAAAGGACGAGAAAGACATTACTTGGGCTAGGTGTGACGTAGTCAGCCTAGTGGGGACTGACACATATAGACCGTGTCCTGAACCAAGTGGGTATAAGATGGTGAAAGGAATGGGGCACGATTCATTAGAGCTGCTGAAGGGTTTCAGAATTACTTCTGAGGTCAAACCGTTGATCTTTCGATTAATTGGGGGTCATGATGTACTACTTGGTGCCACTCATGATCGTTCTATAATTGGTTGATTATAGATGGCCAACATAAATCGAAAGCCTATTTAGTCACACGCAATACGAGTAATCTGAGGGATTTAAAATAAGTTGAAAATTGGATTTTTCGATCAAGAGAAATAAGACGAATCTGAGTTAATCAGAGGCGCAACGGAAACTTAAAATGGGTAAGTCTTTTGAAGGCTTATTGGGCGAATTAAATGAGTTTAATTCGCGACGGTTCGGCTCGGTTTGGCCGGCCAAAGAGGGTGCCAACCCTCTTTGGTTTGGCTGACCATTAAAAGGAGGATAAACCAATTTATTTGGTTTAATTAATAAAATAAATCTAGCACGATTTGTTTTATAAATTATGGATAAATAAATTTATGTAAAGAAATTTATAGAAATTTATTCTTTTATGGAAATTAAAATGATCCATGGAATGGTTTATTTTAATTTTATAAAATCAATTATGAATTGATTTTTCCATAATAAGAAAGTTTATAAATTTCTTATAAAATTTATTCCATAATAAAAGGAGAAAAGATATTTGTTTTATTATAAAGTTAGTTATAATAAAACTTGGCTTAAACGGAATAATTAATAAGAGAATTTATAGGATAAATTTCTTATGAAAATTCCGTTAAGAGGGAGACTTGGCAAGGGAGAGGTTGCTATATAAAGGAACCAAGGCTAGGCTTGAATTGCTTAATCAATAGAGTAATCAAGAGATTAATTCTCTCCCTCTCTCTCTCTCTTATTCTCTTCTCCTTCTCCTTCCCTCCTAGGGCCGGCGCCCCTTGCCACTCTTAGGGTCGGCGCCCCTTGTCCAACCTAGGGCTGGTGCAACCTCACCCTTCCAAGGGTTGGCGTGAGCAAGGATCACCAAGAAGGAGCCAAACAAGAAGAAGAAGAAGCGGATCGCAACTCCTCTCTTCCCGGAATTTGGATTCCGTTTCTTGTTGGTTAGTTTCCATTCTTTTCTCTTGTTCTTCTAGTTGTGCTTTTAGAGAATCTAGTAGTTCTCGTCGGCACAAAACTCGTGACTTTGCGAAGTCATCCCGAAGAGAACTCGACGTGGACGCGAATAGAGGTGGAGCTTCCGAGTTACGCGAGTTACGCGAGGTATTGAAGTAAAATAGTTTACTTTTCCGCAAAGTTTTAATTTATGATCATGTCCACACATCATAAGGTTGCATGCTAGATACGAGGTTAAAATAATTTAAGAAATTATTTTATGCTAATTCTTCTGCTGCACGTAAAAATTTAAAATTTTACGAACCCGTATCCTTGTCAACATGCACCCGGTCCCAACATACGTGAAGGGTGGCATGAAGGCAAGTTGGAGGCTTACGTGCGCTTCTGAGAGACGAGGGCCGAAGATGAAGAGGGCGTGAAGGCAATAGTCAACGCTGCTAGTGAAGAGTCAACTGGGTTGTGAGGGTCTGAGTATGTGGGCTTGTACTCAGGGGTTAAGCCGAGAGGGTTGAGTGTGAGAGAGACTTGTACTCGGAGTGAAACCCTAGGCTTAGGTGTGTACCAGTCGATTGGCATTTGGGCAGTTGACTGGTGTAGGCTGGAACAGGCTGGCAAGATTTGAACGTTGTACTGTAATGGTCAAATCTGAGTGAGACCAGTCGACTGCCCCAGAGGCAGTCGACTGGTAAGCGGCTGTTTCAGATTCGAGCCCTATTTGAAGGGGCTCGTTTCCTACCATTCTTTTTGACGAAACTTGCTTGGATAGGGCAAGTTAGTAGTCTTGTATACTCAGGAAGTGTCCTTGGTGTTGTGGCGAGGTTTCTCCACCCACAAGGAGTGACGAGTTCTAGTCGGAGGTTATCCGGGGTTTGATCCACCGACGGATTGTTGGATTAGTCACCCAACTGGGGTGGATACCAACTAAAATCAGGTTGTTAGCATTGTTTGTTTCTTATTTACTTTGCATATTATTATTTTCGCTGCGCTAACAACTTTGTAGAGTTCAAAGATCCGAAAAAGTGCTATTCACCCCCCCTCTAGCACACCATAAACGATCCATCACAACCACTGCCTGACATCCGACTACCAGAAGCAGTACGGGGTCGGAGCACGACTGGTGCCACCCTGGCCCAAATGACGGATATCCCACTGATGGCCTGATCTTCCTGTCATACCCTCCCCTCCCGTACTACGATCACATACACTGGTGTCAGGCCGAGCAGCGCTAAAAAGCGCCAGCCATTAAGTTGACAGTGCCCCTTTCCTTAACCCAGTATGCACTACTTTATCCTGCCACCCCTGGACATGCATCACCTTGTCCTCGCTATATGGCAACAGGTGGCAGGTGGGACAGGAGCTGTCAGCTTCCCCGGCTATATAAGCCCCTTCACTCCGCATCTCTCAGGTGCGCGCAATAGTGCATTGTTCACTGTTCTATTGCTTTCCATTTGCTTGTCGTCCAGTACTGACTTGACCATCGGAGTGCCTGGCCATGGACTTTTCCCGGCGGGTTCTAACGGTCCTTGTCTTGTAGGCGAAGAGCGAGCCAGCTCAGCAGTCAGCCTCAACATTCTCGTGCCCTTCAGAGGACCATCTCACAGGAGGGGCGCCCACCTCGCTTCGTGACAGGATCAAATTTGGCGCTAGAAGGAGGGTATCCCGCTTGATCGGAAGCGAAGATGGGAGACCCCAACCCGCTCGTGATGACTGTCACCCGATAAGAGTACGAGGTTTTGATGGTTATGCGAGCTCGAAGGGCTTCTCAACGGCCTTCACAAGCTGCTAGCCAGGTGCCCAGGGTCCCGGAGCTAGCAACACATCGACCTTCCGGAGGTCAAGGAAGGCCTGCTCGACCTGAGGGCGGTTCTATGCCTTTCCCTGCAGCCCTCCACCAAGGTTGAGACGACGAGGCCCCCTCCATGTTAGCGGAGGCCTCAGTGTCCAACCCGATGCACGGAAGGCATCCGGATAAGGGAAAGGCCCCAGCCGACCCTGCTTCAGCTATCTCGGTACGCAGTCCTTTCGCTCCATGGGTCCTGGATGACTTAGTTCCCCGTCATATCTGTTTTTTCACTATACCCGAGTATGCGGGGACTACGGATCTGGAGGAGCATTTGATGAAGTTCGAGAGCGCGGCTCTGCTTCATCAGTACCTGGAGGGTGTCAAGTGCTGAGCCTTCTTGACAACCCTCTCCGGCACAGCCTAGAGATGGTTCGACCGACTCCTGGATGGGTCGGTCACAAACTTCGACGAGCTCAAGAGAGTTTTTCTGCAGCACTTCGCTAGCAGCAGGAGGCACCATCGAATGAGCCTTAATCTGTTTGCTCTGAAAAAGGGCCCAAAGGAGACCCTCCGGGCCTACATCAAGAGGTTCAACGGCGTGGCACTAGACGTGCCAAATGCCACACCTGAGGTCCTGATCAGTGCCTTCTCCCAGGGCTTGCAAGAGGGGGAATTCTTTCATTCGCTGATCAGGAAGCCCCCAAAGGACTTCGATAGCATTCTCGGTAAGGCTGTCAAGTACATCAACGTGGAGGAGGCACTGGCCGCTTGTACGAAAGAGTCGGTCACCCCAGCACCTCCTAATCCCGTTCAGAACACTAGGTCCCCGGGTGGACCTATTCGCAGCCCACGTGGGCCCACCGACCGAGTAGGTATGGAGCGGCGACACATACAACAGGTGGCCCAAGGGTGCCTCCTGACCCGATGGAGGCCATACTGCACATTTCATCAAAGCCACGCCCACGCCACCGAAGAGTGCCGACAGGCTGGTCGGGGCCAAGCCCCCGCTCCCCGGGGGCGAGGACGACAGACACCTCCTGGACGCGGCTTAGGCCGAGGAGGTCGGGCCATCGACCCCGTCGCCGAGGAGCTCCGAGGAAATCCGATTGCCCGCAATCTGTTCTCTCAGGGGAACCAGGGTGAGGCCGAGGAAATGGAGGAAGAGCAGGCTAACCAGCAGAATGCCGTCCGAGGAGGCGTAAATATCATCTCTAGTGGACCGACCGGAGGACATTCCAACCACGCCAGGAAGGCGCAGGTGCGCTGATTGAAAATTCATCAGGTTGCCACTAGCTCGGCACAGGCAGAGGGGACTCATATCAGTTTCGGGCCCCAAGATCTTCAGGGGCTGGAGGTCCCACACGATGACGCGCTGGTCATCACGACCGTCATCGCCAACTATCAAGTCCACCGCACCATCGTGGACACGGAAAGCTCGGTTAACATCTTATATAAGAAGGCATTCGACCAGCTTCAGATAGAGAGGTCTTAGCTGGACCTGGTAGCTACCCCGTTATTTGATTTCACGGGGAACCAAGTGCAGCCAATCGGCCAGATTCGACTTGCCATTTCCTTAGGTGAGGAGCCACTCAAGAGGACCAGATGGTCCACTTTCCTGGTGGTTGATGCTCCCTCCGCCTACAATACCATATTGGGCCGACCGACCCTCAACGAGTTCCGGGCCGTCGCCTCCACCTTCTACCTCAAGGTCAAGTTCTCGGTCAGGGACAAGGTGGGAGAGGTCCGAGGTGACCAAAGGGTAGCTCGGAGGTGCTACGTCGATGACGTCCAGGTGGAGAGCCAGAAGGCCCCACGCCCCTTCGTAGATTGCAACATGGTTCAAGCCTCCCCATGGGCCGAGTTGCATGAAGATAAGGAGGAAGTACAACTCCTGCCATATCGGGAGGAAGCTCGAGTTAAGATTGCAGCAGGGTTGCCGGAGGAGCTGAAGAAGCCCTTGCTGGAATGGTTGGCTCGGAACCAAGACGTCTTCGCCTGGTCAGTCAAAAAGCTGAAAGGCGTCCGACCGGAGGTGGTAGAGCATCACCTCCACGTCTACCCCCATGCTCGGCCCGTTAAGCAGAGGAAATGGGACTTCAGCACCGAGCAGCATAAAGTAATCCGGGCCGAGATTGAGAGGCTGTTGGAGGCCGGACACATCAGGGAGGTGCAATTCCCGGCCTAGCTAGCCAACGTGGTGTTGGTGCCCAAGCCTGATAATAAATGGCGGGTTTGCATCGACTTTCGGGATCTCAATAAGGCCTGCCCAAAGGATTGTTATCCCCTGCCTCGGATAGATCAAATGGTGGAGTCAAAGGCTGGTAGTGAGTTCATCTCGATACTGGATGCCTACCAGGGGTATCATCAAGTACCCTTGGCAGCTGAGGACCAGGAGAAGGTCAGTTTCATCACGGCGGACAGTACTTACTGTTACACCATTATGCCGTTTGGATTAAAGAACGCTGGAGCCACTTACCAGCGGATAATGAATAAGGTCTTCCGATCTCAGATCGGGAGAACTATTGAAGTTTATGTGGACGACATCCTCATCAAGTCCACCCAAGCGGAAGACTTGATAGATGATGTCGAGGAGACATGCCAGACATTACGCAGGTACGGGCGTTAAATTGAATCCTGCTAAATGTCTCTTTGGCGCCCGGAGCGGGAAATTCCTGGGATACATCGTGACTGAGCGGGGCATTGAAGCAAACCCTAGCAAGGTCAAAGCCTTGATGGACATACCCCCGCCCAGAAATCTTTGAGAAGCTCAGCGGCTCACCGGGCGGATTACAGCCCTGTCCCGGTTCATCTCCCGATCAGCCGAACGAGGGTAGCCATTCTTCAAAACCCTCCGCAAAGCCATCAAATTTCAGTGGGACACCGATTGCGATAAGGCGTATGAGGAACTAAAGGCCTACCTCACTAAGTTGCCCATGCTAGGCAAGCCGGAGGTCAGGGAAGTCCTGTATGTCTATCTAGCCACATCGGCTGACTCGGTTAGTATGGTCTTAGTCAAGCAGGAAGCGGTCGAGCAGCATCCAGTGTATTTCTTTGCTCATCTACTGAAAGGAGCCGAGTGCCATTACACGACACTCGAGAAGTTGGCGTACGTGTTGTTATTGGGTGCTCGAAGGCTACGGTCTTATTTCTTGGCACACCCCATCGTGGTGCTGACAAACAGCAACTTGGGACGAGTGACCTCTCATCCTAAAACATCCGCGCGGTTGATCAAGTGGACAACCGAGCTAAGCGAGTATGACATTCAATACCAGCCATCAAGGCGCAGACCCTCACCGATTTTCTGAGTGAATTGCATGCAGACGAGGTTGAGGAAGCATGACAAATATATGTGGATGGCTCGTCAACTCGGTCAGGAAGTGGAATCGGTATCCTGATGATTTCCCCCAAAGGAGAGCAGATGCATTTATCCGTCCGACTGGAGTACCGGGCCACGAATAACGAGGCCGAATATGAGACCCTCATATCCGGACTGTAGGCTGCTAAGCATGTAGGGGCAACCCAGGTGGTACTTTATTCCGACTCCCAGTTAGTCACACAGCAAGTGGCTGGGCGATTCGAGGTTAATAGTGATCGGCTGCAGGCCTTCATTGAGGCTTATGAGAAACTGAAGGCCAAATTCCAAGAAGTGCAAATTCGGAAGATCCCAAGGGAGGATAACTTCAAGGCAGATGAGTTGGCTAAGTTGGCCAGCTCAGTTGGCTCTTGGGTACTTCCCCAACCAGGTGGCCCAGCGCTGCTAATCATGCAAATAGAAAGACAAGTCGAGCTGGAGCTTGAGTCCGACTGGAGAACTCCACTCATCGCCTACCTCACAAACGGGGTTGTGCTGGTTGACAGAGAAGAAGCTTGAGTGCTTAAAAAGCGGGCAGTCCAGTACACCATGGTTGGAGACGTGTTATAGAAGAGGGCGTTCGCCCGACCCCTACTCAAGTGCTTGGGCAAGGTAGACGCAGATTATGTGCTGCGAGAGATCCACATGGGAGTTTGTGGGAACCATGCGGGGGCTCGAGCGGTGACTCAGAAGGCATTACTGTCTGGATACTATTCGCCAACCCTACAGAAGGACGCAAACAAGCTGGTCGCCACTTGCCTGTCTTGTCAAAAACATCATTATCTCCCACACCGACCCGTGGAGGTGATGAAAGCATCGGCTGTCTCCTGTCCCTTCGATCAGTGGGGCATGGACATTGTCGAGCCCTTCCCGACTGCCGTAGCCCAGAAGAAATATTTTCTGGTGGCCGTCGATTACTTCTCCAAATGGATAGAAGCCGAGGCCCTAGCGCGCATCATCGAGCAGGCGGTGATCAGGTTCCTGTGGCAGGACATCTTATGTCGATATGGAATTCCGCACAAAATCGTCTTAGACAATGGAAGGCAGTTCCTAGGTCGAAAGATACAGGAATGGTGCTCGGAGTATGGTATCAAGCAGGCCTTCACCTCCGTGGCATATCCATAGAGAAATGGCCAGACAGAAGTGGCCAACAGAGAAATTCTGAATGGATTGAAGACCAAGCTGGACCACGCTGGAGGAACTTGGGTAGATGAGCTCCCGAGTGTTCTCTGGGCTCTACGGACTACACCTAAAGAAACCACTGGGAGCACACCTTTCCAGCTTGTCTATGAGAGCGAAGCGGTGGTCCCAGTCGAGGTCGGGTGTGAATCAAACCGAAGGGAAACTTATGATGAGGATAACTTGGAAAGGATACGGCTGGAGCTGGACCTTGTCGACGAAATCCGAGACAAGGCAGTTGCTCGGATGATCGCGTATCGACAGAAAATGAAGCAGAAATATGATCAGAAAGTACTGCCGAGAACATTCCAAGTGGGGGACCTGGTCTGGAAAAGAATCAAACCCGTCGAAGATGTTAGGAAGCTGCAGCCACAGTGGGGAGGACCTTTCAAAGTTATTCAAAAGCTCGCCTCAGGGGCTTATTACTTGGAGAATGAACAAGGAAAGAGGTTGGATCGACCCTGGAGTGCGATCCACCTTCAACCCTACCGAGTGGCCGAATGAAAACTTGTAATACGAATGTACTATACCCGGGATAGTGGAAAAACACGGTCCTCACCCCACTAGCAGGTATTCCAGACTCTCGTCTCCGCATGAGTTACAATCGGATCCTCTCCAACCACCCTCGGATTGGCTCTCAGTCGGACGCGTGGCGACCCACGCTCCTGAGTCCTGCCCGACCGAGTGTCCAGACTCTTGCCTTGCCAGCAAGTTATAAGCGGACCAGCTTCCGCGCCCACTCAGTTCAGTGTCTCCGATCGGACGCGTGGGCCCACGCTCCTGAGAATCGGCCTGAACCAGTGTCCAGACACTCATTTCCGAACGAGTTCAATCGGGATCCGCTCCCAACCACCCCTCGGATCTGCTCTCAGTCGGACGCGTGGCAACCCACGCTCCCTGAGTCCTGCCCGACCGAGTATCCAGACTCTTGCCTTGCCAGCAAGTTATAAGGAGACAACTCCGCGCCCACTCGGTTCAGTGTCTCCGATCGGACGCGTGGCGGCCCACGTTCCTGAGAATCGGCCAGAACCAGTGTCCAGACTCTCGTCTCCGCACGTGTTACAATCGGGATCCACTCCTAACCACCCCTCGGATCGGCTCTCAGTGGGACGCGTGGCGACCCACGCTCCCTGAGTCTGCTCGACCGAGTGTCCAGACTCTTGCTTGCCAGCAAGTTATAAGCGGACAAGCTTCCGCACCCACTCGGTTCAGTGTCTCCGATCGGACGCATAGCGGTCCACGCTCCTGAGAATCGGCTTGAACCAGTGTCCAGACTCTCGTCTCGCACGAGTTACAACCGGGATCTACTCCCAACCACCCCTGGATCGGCTCTCAGTCGGACGCATGGCGACCCACGCTCCCTGAGTCTTGCCCGACCGAGTGTCAAGACTCTTGCCTTGCCAGCAAAATATAAGCGGACCAGC
>JAGFNQ010000127.1:0-21945 GCA_024364735.1 Boesenbergia rotunda
AAGGTCCTTATAGGTTCAACAATCACTTTGACCCATCCAAATGGAGTCAAACTCAATCAACAATCATCAAGCAATTTCAACTAAGTTTGTATCAAATCCAGTTTCCAATCAAGTTGCCTTGATTGGAATGTCCAAGTATGATCATGGAGCCAAATACACATATGTTATGCAATGGTTTTCCCCATACTTGGTCACCACCGTGATTATTATCTCGTCAACTTAATTTCTCAAGGGATGCATTGACATTTTGAGAAATTGAGTTGATCCTAACATCTCACCCCATTCTAGCAAACAAAAACGTTTTGGTAAACCTTATAGTTTGTGTGAGATGTCCCCAAAGTTACCCAATTGTTTCCCAACAATTTCGAAATAATCATGAAGGGTTTTGGATGCAATTTGAAAATCATGAAGCGCGACACATTCCCAATTCCCGTCTTAGGAAACTAAACTCATTTTCGGGGAGTGGTTTAGTGAAGATGTCAGCTAGGTTTGACTTGGACTCTACATGTGAGAGTACAATATCTCCCCTAGCTACATGATCTCTAATGAAGTGGTGACGCACCTTAATATGTTTGGTCCTAGAATGATGGACTGGATTTTTGGTTAAGTTAATTGTGCTTATGTTATCACATAACACTTGCACACCCTTGTAACTCAATCCATAGTCCTCTAAAGTATGTATCATCCACAACAATTGTGATACACTCTCTCCTATGGCGATATATTCTACCTCGGTCGTGGAGAGAGCAACACAATGTTACTTCCGACTTGACCAACTTACTAAGGACGAACCTAAGAATTGGCAACCCCCACTTGTGCTTTTCCGGTCCAACTTACATCCAGCGTAGTCGGAATCCGTGTAGCCAATTAGATCAAATGATTCGGTACGGGGGTACCATAGACCGACTCCAATTGTGCCTTTGAGATATCTCAAAATTCGCTTAACAACGATTAAGTGAGATTCCTTGGCACAGACTTGATACCTAGCACACATACCCACAGCAAATAGAATATCAGGTCGACTAGCTGTGAGGTATAGCAAACTACCTATCATGCTTCGATATTGAGTCAAATCAACGGGTTTATCACTCTCGTCATTGTCTAATCTTGTGTTTGTGGCCATGGGAGTGGTTACCTCTTTTGAATCACTCATGTTGAATTTTCGAAGCATTTCTTGTGTATACTTTGATTGGTGCACATGGATACCATCGCGAGTTTGCTTGATTTCAAGTTCAAGGAAGAAGGTCAACTCTCCCACTAGACTCATTTCAAACTCACTCTCCATGTAATGAACTCATTTAAATAGCCCTTATTATTTGAGCCACAAATTATGTCATCGACATATACTTGGGCTACAAAAATGTTGTCGCTATCTCTCCGTAGAAATAGTGTAGGGTCTATTTGGCCTCTAACAAAGCCCTTCTCAATTAGGAATGTCGACAACCGCTCATACCAAGCTCGGGGTGCCTGTTTAAGGCCATAAAGTACCTTCTTGAGCTTGAACACGTGGTTTGGAAATTCGGTACTCTCAAACCCCGGAGGTTGTTCGACGTAGACCTCTTCTCGAATTAAACAATTTAAGAAGGCCGATTTGACATCCATCTGGTATAATTTGAAGCCACGATGTGCTGCAAATGCGAGCATCAATCGAATGGACTCTAATTGTGCCACGGGAGCATAAGTCTCATCATAATCAAGGCCTTCAACTTGACTGTAGCCCTTGGCTATCAAGCGTGCCTTGTTCCTAATGATTTCTCCCTTGTGGTTCAATTTGTTTTTGAAGACCCATTTGGTTCCAATGATGGTGGTCTTCTTGGGTCTAGGGACTAAGTCCCAAACTTCACTCCTCTCGAATTGACCTAGTTCATCTTGCATTGCAATGATCTAATCGGGATCATTTAATGCTTCATCAATTTTCCTAGGTTCAATTTCGGAAATTAGGACAACTTCATTAGCCTCATTCCGGAAAAATGATCTAGTCCTAACCCCATGATGGATGTCTCCAACAATTTGGTCTTGGGGATGACTAGAGGCTAATCTAGTTTGCCTAGGAGTTGGTGGCGCTTCTTGAATGGGTTCACCAGACACAAGTTCAGCCTCAGGATCCGGCTGATCAATGGGTTATCTAGGTTCACCGTCATCAGACTCATCACCATCAACAACACTTGGAGTTTCATTCAAACTTAGTCTCCTAAGTTCGAGTTGAACTCCTTCTACATTTTCTGATTGGTCAATTGATTTTGAAATTTCTTCAAAAACCACATCAGAAGACTCTTCAACTAATATAGTTTTCTTGTTATAGACTCGATAGGCTTTGCTAACGAGGGAATACCCGACTAGTATCCCTTCATCAGCCTTTGCCGTGAACTTTCCAAGGTGATCCTTGGTGTTTAGGATGAACACCTTACAACCAAACACCCTAAGGTGTTTAACCGTAGGTGGTTTTCCAAACCAAAGTTCATGGGGAGTCTTTCCTAAAAACCTATGGATGATGACTCGATTTTGCACATAGCAAGCTGTGTTTACAGCTTTAGCCCATAAGTAACTCGAGAGTGAGTACTCATTAAGCATGCTTCGTGCAGCCTCTTGGAGTACACGGTTCTTCCTCTCTACAACACCATTTTGTTGTGGTGTCATAGGAGTAGAGAACTCATGTCTATAACCTCTATCTTGACAAAATTCTAAAAACCTTTTGTTTTGAAATTCACCTCCATGATCACTTCTAATTGTCTTAATGGTTGATGATTTTTCATTTTCAACTCTTCTACAAAAAGAAATGAAAATATCTAAGGTTTGGTCCTTATATTTTAAAAAGTAAGTCCATGTGTATCTAGTAAAATCATCAATGATAACAAAGCAATATCTACTTCCATTCAATGATATAATGGTACTACAATCAAATAGATCCATATGAAGTAAATCTAATGCATTGGAAGTACTTACAGCGCTTTTACCTTTATGTGCATATTTTGTTTGCTTACCCATTTGACATGCATCACAAAGTTTGTCTTTCTCGTACTTGATGCTCGGTAAGCCACAGACTAGTCCCTTGTTGGCCAACTTCCGGATGTTCTTCATGTTCACATGAGCTAGCCTCCGGTGCCAAAGGGTGGACTCTTCTTCTTTTGACATGAAACACTTAGCAGAAACATTAGTAGCACTTTTAAATGAAACTTGATAAATATTGTCTACTCTTGTTCCTACTAGTACTGTGTCCAAGGTGTCATTGTGTCTAACTAGACATTGACTTGGTTGGAAGTCAATTGTGTAACCCGTGTCACACAATTGACTCACACTTAGAAGATTAAATTTCATCCCCTTGACTAAAAGGACATTTGAAATTCTAAGACATTCGGATATTTGAATGTCTCCTATTCCTATAACCTTAAGACTACCATTGTTACCAAATGATACATTACCTCTACTTTTCTTGTGATGTGTGGTAAACAATGATCTATCCCCGGTCATGTGTTTGGAGCATCCACTATCAACGAACCAAGTTGATAGATGCTCCCCCTCAATCATAACCTACATAATTCGAAAAATAGAAGTTTTAGGTACCCAAACCTTGGGACCTAAAGCATCAACTAAACATGACTTAGGCACCCATGCCTTGACAACTTTCTTTTGAGTCTTGGGTGTCCTAGATTGTCTCATATCAGTCCTAGACATGAGAGACACAAATGAGGGTTTCTTAGGGCGGTAACCAATACCGGCCCTATTGTAAACTGCCCTTTGGGCATTTAGAATCATATCTAGGGTCTTAGAGCTAGTTGAGAACTTCCCAAGAATATTCTTGAGCTTCTCAACCTCACTCTTCAATAATTGGTTTTCCTCTACTAACAATTCATCATGCAAATCATTGACTTCCTCAACCTTAGAGGACTTCAAATTTTCAATTTCAAGTTTTAATGATTTAATTTCATCTTCTAGCAATTCAACATGTAAATCATCAATGTTATCATCTCTAGATGCCTTCAATTGATCAATTTCCGATTGCAATGCTTTAACTTTATTTTTGGACTTCTTAAGCATACTAGTTAAACATGCAATTGCTCTATAACATTTTTCAAGCTCGGGAGAGGTTACCTCTTCATCATCCGAAGATGATGAAGCCGCGTTTGATGAGCTTGAAGATTCATCACTGCTCTCCTCTCCAAGAGCCATGAGTGCCACTTGCCTTGTGCTCTTCTCCTCCTTCTCTTCATCGGATGAACTAGAGGATGACTCATCCCAAGTGGCCTTCAAGGCCTTCTTCTTCTTCTTGGATCTCTCTTCTTTTCTTTTGTATTTTTCCTCCTTCTTCTTGAGTTTCGAACATTCACTCTTAAAATGCCCTTTCCTACCACACTCAAAGCAAGAGACATTAGTCTTGTCAAGTTTGGATTCACTAGTATTACCTCTACTCTTGAAGCGTCTATCCCTCCTCATCATCCTTTGCACGAAGTTCGCCATTTCTGATGAAGAGGAGCCACTGTCATCTTCTTCGGAATCGGACTCGGATTCGGAAGAGGATGAAGATGAAGAGACTTCCTTCTCCTTCTTCTTCTCCTTCTTCTTCTTGTTGGTTCGGTCCCCTGCAACTAAGGCAATCCCCTTCTCCTTGGGGCCTTTGTTAGCCATTTCATGCAATTCCATCTCACAAAATAAATCATCTAACTTTACAATAGATAAATCCTTGGATACTTTGTAGGCATCCACCATGGATGACCACAAAACATTCCTTGGAAATGCTTTCAAGACATACCTCATAAGGTCGCGATTCTCGACCTTTTCATCAATTGAATGAAGCCCATTGAGGACTTCCTTGAACCGGCTATGAAGCTCACTTACCGACTCATTCTCCTTCATGGAGAGATTTTGGAGTTGATTGAGGAACAAATCCCTCTTGGCAATTCTAGAGTCTCGGGTGCCCTCGTGAAGCTCAATGAGTTTGTTCCACAAGTCCTTCGCACTTGTGAAAGGACTAACTTTGATGAGTTGATCTTTGTTCATTACACATTGTAGAGTAACAACCGCCTTCGCGTTGACTTCACTCTTCCGAGTTTGTTCAACAGTCCATCGAGAAGACTCAAGTTATTTGCCTTCGTCATCCTTAGGAGGGGTAAAGCCCTCCTTCACTGCAAACCAAGTATGGATGTCCATCTTCAAATAGTATTCCATCTTTGATCTCCAATATTGGAAGTCGGCATCATCAAAGAATGGAGGTCGGGTGGTGGAGAAGCCTTCTCTCAAAGCCATCTTGTTGATAACTCTCGGAGGTTAAGCCGTAAACAGAGCACCAAGCTCTGATACCACTTGTTGGAAACGAGATGGCTAGAGAGGGGGGGGGGGGTGAATATAGCCAATCACTTTTTCTTGACTCTTAACAAGTTTCCTGCACTCAACTTATCAGTAGCACAGCGGAAGAAGCAAAACGAAAAGAAGCAGTGCAGTAAACGAAACCAGAAATGAAAGCAAACAGAGACAACTACCAAGATCGCTAACAAGAGGGTCTACAAGGTTCGGGGATAACTTGCCCCTACTCCTTGGCGTGCCCTTAAGGTGGGTGATAAGTGTCATTTTGTTGATCATATTATATGTTTAAATCCGTGTTTTACCCATATTTTACTTGTGTAATTGTGGATTTACCCTAGGTTCTAGGATTTATATTCTTTTTGGACTTTATTGCAAATTTTGATATTTTCGAGTTGTTTTGTCACTAAATTTTTGATCTACTTTTGTAAGCTTCAAATGAGCAGGGACCTAGGTAATGATGGGTCAAGGTTGAGTTAAAAGTGGACCAGATCAAAGGAATCAAGCGTCAATTCATTTGGACAGTCCGATGCAAAGATGGTTAGATCTAGACTATTTGAGGACTTCTGATCAATCCGAGCTGGGATTAAGGCTAATCAAGTGATCAGATCAAGATCTGAGAGTTTCAGCTAAATCAGAGACCATCTAGCCGTTGGATCATGATCGGAGTGCTCTAGGCCATCCATACAAAGATCAAGGTGATCTGGATCATCCGTTGGAGATCTGGCAGATCCGAGCTACCACGAGGATGATCCTGACCTCTGATCAAGATCTGGAAATTTTTAATCAAATCGGACGAAGATCAACCGTTGGATGAAGCGGATTCAATCTCAGCCGTCCACTGTTTAACCATTTAAACTGCTTCAGCCCTGTTTTCAGATCTGTCGCGACCTCACTGTCTTCAGCTCGTTCTTCTTCATTCCTTCATCATTTTCCTTCAAATTTCTTCCATCAGAGGCGTGGCCGACTCGATCAGCTTCTTGAATCAAGATTTGGATCATTGGGAGAGAGTTTCATGGCGATTTTAGCTCGGAATTGTGCCGGATGCAGAGCTTCTTGAGGGTTTCGGCAAATCTGCATTTTGAGCTCTTGGATTTCGATCGCATCCATTTCCTCGCATCTGAATCGTCTGTAGGGGTTCTAGGATGAGTTCAGATGATTCCCAAATCATCACTGCATCTTTCCACATCGAGATCTAAGAGTTTGAATTGGAATTTCCAGCAAGTGTGCAGTTTCGAGCAGATTTGACATTGGAGCTTGTTTTCCATTGATTTGCGAGTTTAAGGGATTCTTGGCTTGCCCTTGCGTGACGAACAAGGTGGTCTTGAATCAAGGAATGGTCGAGATTTAGTTTTATGGCATTTCTTTGTGTTTTAGTTGTAATTTCCTAGCTGTAATTTCTGTTCCAGCAATTCTGTTTTTCTGCACTTGTATCAGCTATGTCACTTTCAGTTTCTGAATTGTTTTTCCTTAATTAGGTCTTAATACTGCAATACAATCAGATAGGAAGTTTGTTTAGTTAACAATAGCTGCAATTTCAGTTCAATTCTAGTTTTAATTTGTGTGTATCAGTTGTTCAATTGATGTATCAGTGTTTGTTCTGAAATCTATTTTGTTTCTGATTTCGTATCAGTAGCTGCTGGTTTTTCTGTTCTTAATAGTTTCTGCCTTATTTAGAGTCTAAGTTCAGCATTTAATTAGCTAGTCTGTTTGTGTAATGAACAATTCAAGTTAGATCAGCTTGTTTCGTTTTGAATCATGCCTGTGAATCTGTTCGAGCTGTGCATCAATTCTGCTCTGTGTATAAGTGTTCATCCTCAGTCCTGAGTTTCATATCAGGTTAGGTTAGTTCTATTCTCTGAATTGACATTGAAGTTGTCTCGGTTACAAGCAATGGCATTTAGTTCTGCATTGAATTCCATTTTCTTTTGCTCTGCATATCAGTTCAATGTTGCATATCAAATTCTAGTCTGAATTTCAGTTTTGTTTCTGCAATGTTTACTAATAGCTTCTGAATTTCGTGCCAACTAAGTTCTAAACTCTTTTTGAGTTTTTCTGAACCTAGATTAGTGATTAGAATCCAGCTTGCATTGGGTAATTTCAGTACCAGACCTGCTGTTGGATTACTGCAAGTGATTAGAAAAGCATTGCCTACATTTCTGTCATTGAATCATTTCTGCTTATTAGTTGGGTTCTGAATTTTTGATTTATCTTCATTTGTTTCTGAAGTCAATTATATCCGAATTCTGCATTTGATTGGTTTACCTCAAAGTTCATTAGCTTACTTGAGCTTGGTAGTTCTACATTTAGTTCAGCCTTTGTCATACAGGTTTCTTTCTTTTTGTATCAAGTTTGTTTCAATGTCTTCATTTCGTATCAAGTAAGATTCACATTGAATGTATCAAGAAAACTCAATTCCTAGTGAACTACTGCACCTGAAATCAGTTTCCATTTGCATTCGGTTAATTTTGCATTTCTTCATCCATGTCTCCCTTTGATTGTTAAGCTCATTAATAACCATTCTTAGCTTGAACTTGTTTAGTTAAGTTTACTTTCTTGTCTATTGTGTTTCCATTTCCTCATTACACATCAACCCAAGTTCTATTTGAAACCCAAAACTCTTGACGACACATAAACGCAAGCTCGAATCATACAACTTGAACTAGCCCTTGGAAAAATACGACCTGTGGCCCCTTTACTACGCTTTTCTTCTTTGATTGCAAAAAGGGTTTCCAGCACATTTATAAATTTTTAAAATTCTGATGGATCTACATTCGTGACAAATTTAATTAGCTAAATTGGGTCCATCAGTGGGCGATCCCTTGATCGTCGGCAGATCAAACCCCGGGGTTCCCCGGATATAACGCAACCTCCTTCTCGGTGGAGAAACCTCTCCACAGCGTTTCAATCACAGATAGAGTTTAAGCACAAAGAAACAACAAGAAGGATCTTACTCAAGCCCTTAACAAGGATAAGAACACAGCAAGCTTCCCTGAGCTCCACCCAGTGGCGATCTCACGCAAGAACCCCTCTTCGTGTCTTCCCACTGTCGGACTCCAAGCTCCTTGTTCTCTCCTTCAAATGCTCAAGTAATGGATGATTGCTTTCTCGATCGCTTACCCAAAGTGATGAAAACTTCAAGAACACAGCAAGCGTATTGTGGAGAACTCAAGGCGCAGCAAGAAGATTAGTTCCAGAACTCTTAAAACTCTGCTTCCACGAAGCCAGCTTCCGCGCTTTTGATTCTCCACACAGCACCAGGTGACAACATCCTCCGTAGCCTCCAGCTACCACGCTGCCAACGCCAGCTACCACTGAGCCCTCTCTGATCTTCCTGAGATCCCCTCAGCCAAGCCCTAGTCCCGGCTCCAGTCTGCAGCTCGGCCGTTGCAACCTGAAACGGAGAATCGGACAAACCTGCTCCAAGGAAAGCCTTCATTGACCTCTCCTTGAGTGTTTGAATCCTCCCCTGTCACCTGCAGCTTAATCAGGGTGTTAGAGCAGCGTATCACACAGTAAATCAAATATCAGATGTAAGTGGCAGCAAATCGGATATGATCAGATGCTCTGACCACGTCTGACAGTGCAATTTGAATTAAAGTGATCGGTCACCGGACCGATCCAGGACTTGTGGATCGGTCACCAGACTGATCTACTGCCGTGCTGGGATTCCCAGCTCTTACGGCAACACAGGCCTGATCGGTCACCAGACCGATCAGGGTGAAGCCTGATCGGTCACCCAGACCGATCAGAGTGAAGCCTGATCGGTCACCCAGACCGATCAGGATAGATGAACAGGGATTTATTAATCAGATCCTAAGTCCCATCCTGAGTCCCTGATCGGTCACCGGACCGATCCAGAGTCTGATTATCAAGGGAACTCACTCACTTCCCGCTCCCTGATCGGTCACCAGACCGATTAGGAGCAAGGCAGCGAGGAAGCAGCCTGCTCCCTGATCGGTCACCGGACCGATCAGGAGCCACACAGTAGGTTCCCAACCTCACTGTGCGCTCCCTGATCGGTCACCAGTCCGATCAGACATCGCTGGATTGGTCACCAGACCGATCCACGAAGGAGCAGCGTGCCAGTGTCCCTGATCGGTCATCAGACCGATCCAGGGACTCAACCCTAGCCCTCCAAGCTAGTGTTTCATCCACCTTAGCCCTCCAAGCCAAGGATTTTTCCATCTAACCCTCCAAGTTGGGAATTTGCACCAAACCCTCCAAGTTAGGACTTTTCACCTAGCCCTCCAAGCTAGGACTTTTCACCCAACCCTTCCGAGTTAGAACTTCATCCAACCTAGCCCTCCAAGTTAGGCACCTGACCCTCCAAGCCAGGACTTTTTCACCTAATTCTCCAGGATGGGAATTTGCACCTAACTCTCCAAGTTAGGACTTTTCACCTAGCCCTCCAAGCTAGGACTTTTCACCCAACCCTTCCGAATTAGGACTTTTCCAATACCTAGCCCTCCAAGCTAGGATTTTTCACACCTAACCCTCCAGGTTAGGATTTTCCAACACCTAGCCCTCCAGACTAGGATTTTCAACACCTAACCCTCCAGGTTAGGATTTTTCAACACCTAGCCCTCCTGACTAGGATTTTCCATACCTTGCCTGATCCCCGATCAGGACTTAATCATAATCAATAATCATCCACCTAAACTAAAATCGGTGTCAACACCAAAACAACAATCAGGGCCAGACTGCATCAACACTTATCCCGCGGATCGGCTGCTCAGTAAGATGCGTGGTGTCCCACGCTCCCTGAGTCCTGCCCAACCGTGTGCGCAAACTCTTGCCTCGCCAACAAGTTATAAGTGGATCAGCTTCCACGCCCCACTCGGTTCAGTGTCTCCGATCGGACGCGTGGCAGCCCACGCTCCTGAGAATCGGCCTGAGTCAGTAGTCAGACGCTCATCTTCTAATGAGTCAAGTTCATCTCTCGGCTCGGCCCTCAGCCAGGCACGTGGCGACCCGCGTTCCTTAAGTATTACCCGACCGAGCATACGAAACTCTCGAAATCCTAAGGCAAGAGCATCTCTCAAACATCTCCCTAGCTTGGTTGCCTCCTAAGCTGGGCCCGAGTGAAAGCAACACGACAAGTCATCACGAGGTTCATGACTCAGCAATGGTGCTACGAATGGCCCAAGCCGGCAGTTTCGTTAACACCTACACGCTCTCCAAACACCAAATCACTCACTGTCGCCCGAGCTGTCGGTATACTTAAAAAGTGTTTTACCCTGACAATTGCAAAGAATGAAATATGCCCGCCCGAGTGGCAAACACGGGTGAAAGACTTTATAACCGCGGAGACTGCAGAAACGCGCCAAGACTTAAACCTAAGTAGGAGAATCCTCACTCGGGTTAGTAGCGCCGCTCGGATTCTTAACACATAAGCATCACGATAACGAGGAGTAAAGAAAAGTCGGTATTCTCATTATCAGAAAGTATTACAAAATCGAGGCCTGACCACTCTTCCGCAAAGGAAAATCTCTCAATGACAACTGCTCCCAGCTCATGGGGCTCGACCGGTCTTCTTCGAGGACTTGCCCGGGAGCAAAAAGTTGGTATAGCCTTTGAGGCGCTGCATGCACCATTGAATGGCCTTCAGTACGGATGTTTGGACTTCGTGTCTTTGTCGAAGCTTACCGAGCTCTACAGCACAGGCTGCTAGTTCCTCCTCTTTGCCCTTCAGGTCGGCTCGCAGGGCGGAGATGATGTGGTGTGCCTCAAAAAGTTGCTCCTTGAGCGTAGCCAACTCCTCAGAATTCCAAACTGACCGCGCCGACTGTTGAAAAGGGAGGCAAGAGTCAAAATCAAAGGAAAGAAAACAAAATTAACATCTTTCATGAATTGAGGGTTCTTGGGTCGGCCTAGGTGCGCCTGAGCACAGTTTCCAGCCTCCCGCCCGAGCAGAGTTTCCAGACTCTCGGCTGGACGGAGCTTCAGACTTCCTGTCCAGACCGCTCCTCGAACACGAGTCACTGGCTAGTGCCCCATGAGGGGCGGCATTCGGAGAGACTGGCCCAGGAAAGCCAACAGCAACATCATCACCAACGGAGGCCCATATTCCGGGAGAGATTGGTGTGAATGCCCTCAAAGAGCCACCCCGGACTGGCATTGGCTGTGATAGGAGGCATCTGATAGTAGCCCCTCCAGCGTTAGTCGAGCCAGTATTGCCAGCCGGTCGGCGTACGGAACCACTCTGGGTCGAATGGCGGGGAACGGTATGGACACCTCCCTTCGGATCCCCCGCTGGCGCGAACGTCCAAACCCTCCTCGACGAAGTAGAAGAAGAGGGAGCCCCTGGAGTTGCAACGCTCGGGGAGGCTGCCCTTATCGGAGGAGGGCAGACATTAACTCCCTTAGCAAAAGAATGCACCAGAGGGGAGCTCCCCGACTGAGGAGGGGCAAGCTCGCGAGTCGGCGGAGAGAGAGATACCTCGGGGCCAGGCGGAGGATGGGCGGGTCCCAGGAGGGAGGTCACACAGGAAGACGATGGTGCCATGGCAGTAGCTTTTGCAGGAGCCGGCACCTTGGCTCGCTTCGCTTGGCGGGGAGGAGCGGAAGTGCCATATGAAGATGAAAAGATAGCCGAACGAAGCATATGACGACGAGCTTCCAAGGGTAAGTCATCCACACCGCAGACCCCCAGGCTGGAAGCCAATCCTTTTTTCATCGGTCCCTTCCCCTTACGATAAGTATCTTTGCGGGGGGAAACGGTGCACATGAATACCCTCGTCGAAGGCGGAGAGTCTGAAGGAAGCATCATTTCAAGATGTTCCCGATCCACATCCTCCGAAGAAGAGAAGTAAGAATCATCCGAGAAGGTGTAAAGTCTTTTCAAAGAAAATAGTTCCTCAGAGGAGTCGGTAGACATGCTGGAAGATGGCTGGAAAATTAACAGGGATTTCGGTCTCGCTAGTGTTGAGGTTGAAAGCGACGTTGGTAGTCGCCGCCTATATATAGGAGAAGGCAAACCATCTCGGCCGTTTGCAGAAGGCCTCGGAAAATCGCAAGATCGAACGGTCGCGCTTGGTCGCATCGCGGGAAAATGTTGAGAGGCATTAAAGCAGGAGTAAATGGACGAGAGCTGCTCGTTGCCCGAGGTACTCATGACTGATGATAGACATTTCGATGCCCGATGAGTCACGTCACCATTGATACGTTCAATCACTCGTTAAGGCGGGTGTCAGAAATCGAGATACGAATCGCCCCGATGGGACGGGCATAGAGAAACCTTCATAAATGGGCCAGCTCCCGCAAATTCCTTGGTTAAGGCCCCGGTCGGCCGCGTGGCGATCCACGCTCCCCGGGTGTCGGCTTAGCCAAGCAGTTGAACCTTCATGAACGGGTCATCTCCCGTAAATCCCTTGGTTCAGGCCCCGGCTGGCCGCGGGGCAACCCACGCTCCCCGGGTTTTAGCCTAACCAAGTGGCTGAACCTTTGCGAGCGGGTTAGCCCGCGCAAGTCCCTTGGCTCAGTGGTTCCCATGACAAGGAAGCATCCTGAGCCGAGTGCTCCGACTGATGATCCTTTGGATCGATAACACTTGGCAAAAGGAACAAGCTTGAGAGGCTTGAAGGGGAAGGGAGATGTTCCAATCGGCAAGGTAAAGATGTTACATAGCTAGGAGCCAATCACCCTTACAAGTGCACAAAGAAGGAGGACAAAAATACAGGGGGCCTGGCCTTCACTTGAATGGCTCATCGGTCACGTTAGGCAAGTCCTTACACATGTCTTCAAGTCGTACTGCTGTGGGAAGCAGATCGGGAAGCAGATACCCGCCAAGCCTGAGTCGACGGACGATGTTAATTCCCTGTGGCATCATTACATCCATGAACCGTCGAGCGATTTCAGTCATATGGGCAGAGGCGTTAATGCACTCAAGCCTATACTTTTCCAACCTGGAGTCTTTGGTTTCCTTGTAGGATCGGAGTTCCGTCAGCTCCGATCTAGCCGCCTCCCACTCGGAGTGTTCGGTTTCCCTACAAGAGCGAAGCTCCGTCAACTCTGATCTGGCGGCCTCCCACTCGGACTTCTCCTGTCGTAGCTGCTCTAGCTCCTCCTTCTGACCTTGTAACAATTGGTCTTTGGAAGAGAGTTCCGAGGACAGCTCATTGATCCTTTGTGATTGGGCTAGGACCTCAGCGTCTCTGGTCTCCAGCTGGGCCTGAAGGGAGTCGGTGGCAATGGACGCCTTCTGAAGTTCAGACTTCGCCTGGTCCGACTCGGCCTGAGCCTTCGCCTGAAGGGCTCGCGCTCTCCGCTCGACGTGCTTCAGGGTGGAAAGCCGGATGTTTGTTTGGGACGTGGCCTGTTGTGTCGTCTCGATTTGGTCGCGTGCCACTTCAAGTTGTTCCTCCGAGCAAGCCAGTTGATCTTGCAGAGCCCGAACCTCAGCTCGCAGGTGGTTCAGTGTGGGCTCGTCAACAACTAGTTGGGAATGCGCCAGTTGGGTTTGCAGGCGCTTCACCTCCCTCTCGGCCTTAGCTCGCGCTGAGCTCTGGGCTAGGAAAGACATAGAGACGCCATGGCAGTCTCCTACAAACTGCAAGAGGAATACTGGTCTTAGAGGTCGGAAACAAAGTGTGCGGTAGAAGACTTAGTTCGTCTGTACATACCTGACTGGCCTTAAGGAAAAAGGCATCAGCTCTGTTACAAGAGCCCCGAAAATAAGACTCCTCGAGCCCCTGAGCATAGCAGTCGGCTACCGGCCCATACAGGCGCAGATCCTGATATTGATCAGGTAACTCACCCGGGGGCATCTTCAAGTGACGGTCCGCCTGAGTGGGCACCAAAAGGTGCATAGTTGGGTCCTCGGCCAGACCCTCGGCAGAGGGGACTCCCGATCTGTCAGACATCAAGGCATAGGAAGTATTGGAGGCGGCAGAAGGGTAGGCGGATGAAGCGGTGATAGGAGGATCAACCGCAGCATCAATGGTGGGTTCAATGGTAGGTGTAATTGAGGGCGGGCGAACAGGGAAGTTGTCAACAGGTATGACGGCAAGGGAATCAGCAGCAGGAGCCACAAAGGGAACGATGGCCATGGAGGCAGAAGGAGCTCCCGAGTCGAGAGCTGCTCTCTTCTTCTTTCTCTTCTTTTTCTCCAGTTGTTTGCTGAAGGAAGGGTGAGAGGAGCCCTTGGGTGGGGAAGAAGCTCGTTGGCATTTAGAAGGGGTACGTGGTTTGGCGGTTGTAGGTGGGGCGGTCTCGGAGGCGAGGGGAACCGACTCCGATACAGTCGGGGTCGAGTTTGCCAAAGCGTCTTCCGCCAGAGAGCCTCCTCTAGCAGCCAACACGGAGGTGACCCGAGTCTGTAGCTCGGCCTTATCCAGCCTGAAGCCTCCCTTCAGAGCCGTAGACAGCAGCATGGAAACTGTGAAGAAGAGATAAGCTCGTGCCTGGCTAAGGGATATACCTGGAAGATACCGGGAAACTTACCAACGGCAGACAGAGAAGGAGCAGGACTCGGGCTAAGACCAAAGGTCGAGAGAATCTCCTCCTTTAGTAGAAGTCCACCGTGGAAGTGCCTGTCCTCCAGCTTGGTGGTGACGTTCAAATAGGCTGCCGAAGTGTGATAGTGTCAAGGGAGAGCCTCAGAAACGGGAAGTCCCTCGACCCAAGTCGTGGGCCAGCCTGGGGCCGAGATGGGCCCAATGAAGAAGTAACGCTCCTTCCATCCCTTGTTCGAAGTAGGCAGGTTCAGGAGGAAGGAAGCTTTGGCTCGGGCTTGGAAGAAGAAGTCGCCCGCTTCTTGCTGTTTGGGATAGAAGAGATAATGAAAATTCTCCGGTTCCAGGGGAATCCGGAGTAGTGAAAAAACGATAACCGAGCCACACATCAGACGTATGGCGTTGGGGGCTAGCTGAGGTAAGGGAATTTGGAAGTAGTTGCAGACGGCGGAAAGGAAAGGATGAACGGGGAAGCGGAGACCAGCCTGTAGATGGTCTCGAGACAAAGCAATGTAACCCAAGGGGGCGGAGTCCGGTCGATCGTGCGATTCAGGCAGGCGTAGCTGGTGGTCGGTAGGGATTAAGAAATCCGACTGTATTTGGTCCAAGTCGTGGGCAGTAAGGGTAGTTGTCATAGTGGAATACCAGGGCCGAGAAGGGGATGTGGACGAGGATGAAGAGGTCATCGCATAAGAAGGAGACAGGAAGCTAACCGGTGGAAGAAGTCGCTGGAGGAGAGTCGAGGAGGAGCAACTGTTGAAACCCTAGCGACACTCAAGGCGGCGGAGAACTACGAGGAGTTTTGAACACAGGCAGAAGAACAAGCAGGCGAAAGGCTTACTTATGGAACGGGCGAGGAACGCCAAGCGTTCGATGAGGAACCGGGAGAAACGTGTGATCTTGCCGGAGCCGTCTGATCGGGCTCGGGTAACGTGTGTGAGAGAGCAGAGGGCGTAGGGATGCGGGTCTCGCGCCAATCAGGCAGCAATCCATGAGAAGATACGCTCGGTTTCCGAGGGGTGCGCCAGGCTCGAGCCAGAGTTGAGGTCCAGTCAGTCGGACTACGTGCCTCCTTCGACTAGACTTGAGGGAGATGCTTATGATCCCAGGCCAGTTTGCTTTTAGCCTAGTCCGGCCGCCTAGCGCCTAGTCAGAAGAAAGGTGGTTAGTGGGCTGTAAGGGCCCGTCAGATGGGTGTCAGTCAGACCCAGGCCCCTAAATTGACGCGGGGCGGCCCACGGTCATTAGTATCAGGTTAAGACCGAGTCGGGTGTGTATGCTCCAATACCCCTCCCCGTTTGGCTCCCCGCAAACGCGTGGCGGTCCACGGTCCGGGGATAAGCCCGAACCGGAGGAGGCGGTACTCAGTGCCCCAGTCGGCACCCTCATAGGCCCTCAGTCGGCCTCGGTACTCAGTGCCCCAGTCGGCACCCTCATAGGCCCTCAGTCGGCCTCGGTACTCAGTGCCCTAGCCGGCACCCTCATAAGCCCTCAGTCGGCCTCGGTACTCAGTGTCCCTGCCGACACCCTCATAGGCCCTCAGCCGGCCTCATCACCCAGTGCCCCAATCGGCACAACCACTCCCTGACACCAGATTACCAGAAGTTGTACGAGGTCGGCGCAGAACTGAAGCCATCCGGGCTCAAAGTGACGGATATTCCGCCGAGGTATTGATGTCCCTGCCATAGCCTGTCTCCCCGTACCAAGACCACATACTCTGTTGTCATGTCGAGCGGCGCCCAACGGCGCCAACCTTAAGTTGACAGCGCCCCTTTCCTTAATACAGCATGTGCTACGTTATCCTGCCACCTCTGGGCCTGCACTACATTATCCTCGCTATATGACAGCAGGTGACAGGCGGGGCAGATGCTGTCAGCTTCCCCGGCTATATAAGTCTCCTCACTCCGTATTTCTCAGGTACACACGATAGTGCAATTCCATACTGTTCTATTATTTTCCATTGCCATCATTGTGTACTGACTTGACCGTTGGAGTGCCTGGCCGGGGATTTTTCCCTGCGGGTTCTAACGGTCTCTGTCTTGCAGGTTAAAGGCGATCCAGCTCGCTAAGCCACCTCAACGACCTCACTCTCCCTGGAGGCTCACTCGGCTGTAAGGGCGTCCGACTCACTTCACGACAGGATCATTCAATATTTTTTTTCAACCGAAATCAAATCCAAAATATTTTATTCAACCATTTATTGAATTGCATAGTTAAATTTATGAAATATTCAAATTCCGTAAGATAATTTTAAAATTACCAAATCACATAGGATAAATAAAATTGTTCTAATTTATCCCTATCAATCGGCTGATAGTCGATTGGTGATTTCTTATCAGTCGAATCATTTTGCTACTATTCTCATGCGTAAAGAAAAGAAAGAAAAAACCACTAGTTGACTGGTTGAATCAGTTGACTGGTGATTTTGACCAGCCGAATTATTTTGCAGCTGTTCTCACGCGCGAACAAAAGAAAGAAAAATAAGTCGGCTATTTTTTCATTTTTAATTAAAATTTAATTTAGATAAAATCGGTTAACACATCAAACGACTTTGGAATGATATTAAATTAATTCCTATATATATGGTTTATTCTCCTGATTATATACACGCTCTCAAATATCAATTTGACGTAATATATTGAGAGTAGTGATTTTTTAAACACGAATTAAATTTTAAACAAAACCAGTTGATGGATCAAGTGAGTTCGGATTGACATGAAATTAGTTACTATATACATGGTTAATTTTTCTGATTATATCCATGCCCTCAAACATTAATTTGACCTAATACATTAAGGCTACGTTTGGTAAGGTGTAATCAATTTTATAATGTAATCAGGATTACATTACAAGATTGATTACTTTGTTTGGTACAATTTTAAAACTGTAATTAAATGTAATCTGCATTACAAAAGTTAATAAAAGTGTTGTAATCTGGATTATAAGGCCAACAACATATAATCTGGATTATATTACAGTCTCAATTACATTACAAATTGGATTACATTACCCCTAATCAAACGCAACCTATGAGTAGTGATTTTTTGAATATGAATTAAAATTTTCGAATAATTAAATTCATGTTCAAAAAATCAATGCTCTCAATATATTGAGTCAAATTGATGTTTGAGAGCATGAGTATAACCAAGAGAATTAGATGAATATATAGGAGTTAATTTATGTCAATCTGAGATCATTTAGTCTATCAGCCAATATTGTCCAAAACAGGCTAATGGACCAAACGAACCGATTAATGGACCAAATAATTTCGGATTGACATAAAACCAACTTCTATATTTTAGTCTAATTCTTCTGATTATATTTATGCTCTCAAATATCAATTTGACTTAATATATTAAGAGTAGTGATTTTTGAAATATGAATTAAATGTTTTGAATAATTAAATTTGTGTTTAAAAAATCACTACTCTCAATATATTAAGTTAAATTGATATTTGAGGGCATGGATATAATTATGAGAATTAGATGAATATATAGGAGTTAGTTTTATGTCAATCCGAGGTATTTTATTTTATCAGTCTGTTTTGTTCAAAATAGATTAATGGATCAAACGAATCGGTTGATAGATCAAACGATCTCAGTTTGATTTAAAATTAACTTCTATATTTTAGTCTAACTAATATATTAATTAAGTTCAATGCTATAAATAGGGTGTGATCCTCAAAAGATTGGATAATTCAAAATCTCATTGTTACCCATTGGCGAGGAGAGTACGGTTTCGTTCCCCAAATTACCAGAGAAGATCCACACCTATTGTTTCTTTACAGGATCACTACATTACAGTGGACGATACAAAGACAATGATAATTCCACTGTATGCAAATTCATGATCTTTCATTTAATTCAATTTAATCTTTGATGAATATTATCATCTTTGTTCGAATAAGTTCTTTTTCCACTGAGCTAGATAGATATTTCACCGAATTAAAATTTATTTTTGACTTGACCCTGAATCCTAATAGATAGAAATTAAACTTATTATGAAATTAATAAATGATTTCATCACTTTTGATTGAGATTTCAACTCCATTGTATATTTACAATAACAATTTGGGAAGATTAGAGATAACAAAAATAGTAATTTCGAAACAAAAGTTTTATACATTATTGCACGATGGAGGAGTGCAAATTTGTGGTACTCCTGCTGCATCTATTTTTCAAAATTTTAGGACGTTATTTAAAAAATAAACGTTGTTTAGGGGGTAAAATAAAATTTTCCTAAACGGTGGGAAAATGCGTTTCCTTCCTGGTCGGTGACTGGATCCCGGCCCACTGGTCACGCTCGCGGCTTGACGCGGTGACGATATCTCACGCTTTCTGCGTTCCTTCCGCCTGGACCTCTTCTTCCTCCCGCCGAGATTAGTTAGCAGCCAACCGTAGATCCGATAACAAGCAGAGATTGGGAGGAAGGATGGGATCGGAGACGAGGGCGATCGACGCGTTGAGGTCGGCGGTGCCGTTGGGGGGCGACGGCGATGTCCTACACCTGGCCGTGGATGCCGGAAGGACCGTCGGCCTCGTCCTAGTCGACATCGTCAACGGCTTCTGCACCGTCGGCGCTGGAAATCTCGTGAGTCTCCTCCCTTCGCTCGATTTCCTTTCCGGGTTCGATCGATTTCGGTATTTCTCGCAAAAGTGCTGCGACCTCTCTCCCTTTCCCCTTTCTTGGTGAAGTTTGGATCTAGTATTTTTTTTCCTCTTTTGGTGAAGTTTTTTCTGTTCTTCATTTGGCGTTTCTGCTTCACTAGTTTTTGTTTGATTCAAGGAGAAAATTTCTCAGATCTCTCCTTAAGCTTTCTTTGGTTTTGATTCCCGATATTCTTTCGTGAAAGTTGCTGAGGTTGTTTTCTTATACTTGCTTTAGATTTCAGTTTCATCTTTTACTCGATCAAGTGGTGTTTTGTTCTTTTTCGATCTATCGTTTTCTTCTGAAGTATGAAAACATGACTTTCAACATCTGATACCAAGAATTTTATTTTATTTTCTTCTAAGATTGCTGTAAGACTACAAAGTTATGATCAATTTTGAGTTTTTTATAAACATGATGTGCAAATCTTGTTTCGGGTGGGATTTTATAAACCAAATGGTAGTTAAATCTTTGAATTCCTAATTGGTAGATACTTTTTTGTTTGCTGAAGAATCATTCTGAACAGATTTTATCTGAATTTACAAATAAGGCTCCAACTGAGCCTAATGAACAGATAGAAACTATGGTGGAGGAGGCTGCTAAATTGGCCAAGATCTTCTCCGATCGAAACTGGCCTATCTTTGCTTTCCTTGACACCCATTACCCCGATAAGCCGGAGCCTCCTTATCCACCTCATTGTATAATCGGTTCGGGCGAAGATAACTTAGTCCCTGGTATCACTCTTTACCTTTACCCTCTCTGAATAGATTGTGCCAAAGATGTCTGTTAGGTCTATACTCAATTTTGTGAAATCCTGAAGCTCTTGAGTGGCTGGAGAAGAGCCCGAATCTCACTGCGAGACGGAAAGATTGCATCAATGGATTCATTGGCTCAATCGAGAAGGATGGGTCCAATGTGTTCTCAAATTGGGTGAAAAAATATAAAATAAAAACTGTGAGTGAGCTCTATAAAACTTGATGTGTAGGAAGTTTACTTCTGGTTTTGATCGTATTTCTTGTGAATTTCGCTGTGCAGGTTTTGGTGTTAGGGATATGCACAGATGTCTGCGTGTTAGACTTCGTATGCGGCGCACTCTCTGCTAGAAATATAGGTCTCGTTCCGCCATTAGAAGATGTTGTGGTGTATTCAAGAGGCTGTGCAACATATGATCTTCCAGTTCAAGTTGCAAAAAATATGAAGGGTGCTCTGGCCCATCCCCAGGTTTTAACTCTTACATTTTTATTTTAAACACACAAATAAATAGATGATAATTTCTTTTTGATTGCTTGAGAAACAAAATATTCATTGCAGTCCATTCTTTTTATCTGAAGTACTATTGGATACCATGAGAGAATAGTTGAAAAGGAATCTTCGACTTTGTCTGTCCTAGTCATTTGTTCATTACTTCCCAGGATGGGGATTGGACTAAGACCTTAAAAAAATTCTCCCACCATGAATCCATGACAGAGACAACTTGAAGAATGCAAAAGCTATATGCTTTTATTTGCTTGGTGAAGGGCCCAATGATTATTGGGCAAAAATCAAACGGGCATCCCAAATTATGTAAATCATAAAAGGACACCCTTTTAAAAAAATAAAAAAAAATAAAAAAGTCAAAATAGTGCCCTCACCAAATATTTTATATCCAAAATACCTCTTATATCTCAATGTTGTTGTAGCAGCTACTTGGTAGCTGCTACAAATGAAAAATCTATTTTATTTTAATCAAAATTAGTATACACAAAGCACTATTATATCAAAATACGCCTCCGGGGCTATGGTGCAGCGGTAGGATAATTAGTCGTTAATCAGGCATCCGCGATTCGATCCCCAGCTACGACGTATTTTGCAGGAATTTTTTCCTCCAAATGGGGCGCGAACCCTGGGATGCTGGGCTTCTAGACTGCCCACCGTGAACGCTTTCTGATTTACCCTGGTGATCGATGGGAAACTTCTATGAGGCCGAGTTGATCATCTCAGATTCAATTTATATACTGCTTGATCAACATTTTTTATTATATCAAAATACACTTGGTCAAAATCGCTTAAACTTCATCCAAATAGCTTTAAGTTGGTCAAAATCATTGTAAAACAGTAGTTACTTAGGTAGCTGCTACGTAGAAGCTATTTGGGTAGATGCTACATAATTATAACTAAACTTTAAATCTTAAACCCTAAAACCTTGAATCTTAAATCCTGATATTCCTGAATATTATTATACCAAAAATATTTTTTACCAAGTTGGTCAAAGTTATTTAAATTTCATCAAAATCACTTTAAATTGGTCCAAATTACTTTAAAACATTTGTAAAAGTTACTAAGTAGCTACTATATGGTTGTAAAAAATATTTAATAGCTGATATAATACTAGAATTGTATTAGTTGTTACATGTTATAACAACTAGTTGTAGCTGCTACAATAGCGCTAGAAGTGCCCCTGGGGACATAGTGTAGCGGAAGAGTGACTAGTTGTCATCCTAGACATTCGCGGTCCGATCTCTAGCTACGGCGTATTTTGTAGAAATTTTTCCTCCAAATGGGACGCGAA
>JAGFNQ010000127.1:25120-50729 GCA_024364735.1 Boesenbergia rotunda
TTGCCTACGTCCCCCACCGGCTTAATTCTTTTCCAGACGAGGTCACCCACTTCAAATGCTCTGGGTAGCACTTTTCGGTCATACCGCTGCTTCATCCTCCGCCTGTATGCGAACATTCGAGCTGCTGCCTTGTCACGAATTTCATTAACCAGGTCTAGCTCCAGCCGCCGTCTCTCCGGATTATCTTCATCATATGCTGCCCTTCTATCCGACTCGCACCCGACCTCAACCTGGATCACTGCCTCAGTTCCATAAACCAACTGAAAGGGTGTGCATCCGGTTATCTCTTTGATAGTGGTTCGCAAGGCCTATAAGATGCTCGGGAGCTCCTCCACCCAGGTTCCACCAACGTGGTCGAGCTTGGTCTTCAATCCCCTGAGAATCTCTCGATTGGCCACTTCCGCCTGGCCATTGCTCTGGGGGTAGGCTACAGAAGTAAATGCCTGCTTGATGTCGTATTTGGCACACCATTCCCGTATCTTTCTGCCCTGGAACTGTCTCCCATTATCCGAGACGATCTTGTGTGGGATCCCATACCGACATAGTATGTCTCGCCACAAGAACCTCTTTACCGCCTGCTCGGTGATGTGCGCCAGAGCCTCTGCCTCTATCCATTTGGAAAAATAATCGACTGCCACCAGCAAGTATTTCTTCTGAGCGGCGGCGGTAGGGAATGGCCCCACAATATCCATGCCCCACTGGTCAAAAGGGCAAGAGACAACTGACGCCTTCATGACTTCCATGGGCCGTGCGGTAAGCATTGGTGTCTCTGGCAGGATAGACACTTGGCCACCAGCTCATTGGCATCCTCCTGCAAGGTGGGCCAATAATATCCTGACATTATTGCCTTCCGAGCCATCGCACAAGCACCCGCGTGGTGTCCACAGATCCTCAGATGAATCTCCCTCAAGACATAATCAGCATCCTCTTCATTTAGGCATTTAAGGAGAGGCCGAGAAAATGATCTCTTATAAAGGGTGTCGTCGACCATGGTAAATCTGGACGCATGCTTCTTGAGCCATCGAGTCTCGTCCTGGTTGGTTGGTAAGGTGCCCCGAGTGAGGTAGATGATAACCGGGGCTCGCCAGTCAGATACCAACTCCAGGTCAGCCTATCTTTCTATCTGCATGACTAGCAGAGCGGGACCGCCAGCCTGGGGGAGTACCCACGAGCCGACCGAACTAGCTAGCTTAGCCAACTCATCCGCCTTGAAGTTCTCCTCCCGTGGAATCTTCCTCACTTGCATCTCTTTGAATTCGGCTTTGAGCTTCTCATAGGCTTCTATGAAGGCCTACAGCCGATCACTGTTGACCTCAAACTTTCCAGCCACTTGTTGTGTGACTAGCTGAGAATCTGAGTAGAGTATTACTCGGACCGCCCCTACGTGCTTAGCGGCTTGCAACCCAGCTATGAGGGTCTCATACTCGGCTTCATTATTGGTGGCCTTATATTCCAGTCGCACGGACAAGTGCATTTTTTCTCCGCTGGAGGAGACCATTAGAATACCAATTCCTCTTCCCGACCAGGCAGACGAGCCATCCACATATATCTGCCACGCCTCTTTGATCTCGTCCGAATGTAGCTCACTTAGGAAGTCGGCTAGGGCCTGAGCCTTGATGGCCGATCGAGGCTGATATTGGATGTCATATTCACTCAGCTCTGTAGTCCACTTGATCAGCCGCCCGGATGTTTCAGGGTTTGAGGCGACTCGGCCCAAATTACTGTTTGTCAAAACCACGATAGGATGCGCCAAAAAATAAGGGCGAAGCCTTCGAGCACCCAACAACAGCACATACATCAACCTTTCGAGTGTCGTGTAGCGGCACTCGGCTCCCTTCAATAAATGAGCAAATAAGTACATTGGCTGCTGCTCGGCCGCTTCCTGCTTAATCAAGACTAGGCTGACCGAGTCAGCTGAGGCAGCCAAATATACATATAACGTCTCTCCTACCTCCGGTTTGGCCAGCACAGGCAGTTCAGCCAGGTAATTCTTCAGCTCTTCAAATGTCTTGTCACAGTCGGCATCCCATTGGAAGTTGGTGGCTTTGCGGAGGGTTTTGAAGAAAGGTAACCCTCGCTCTGCCGACTGGGAGATGAATCGAGAGGGCCGTGATTCGCCCCGCAAGCCGCTGAGCTTCTCGCAGATTTCTGGGCGGAGGCATATCCAGCAGAGCCTTGACCTTTCCCGGGTTGGCTTCTATGCCCCGCTCAGTCACAATATAGCCCAGAAACTTTCCTCTCCGCGCCCCGAAGAGGCACTTAGCTGGATTCAGCTTAAGCCCGTACCTTCGCAGCGTCTGGCAGGTCTCCTCGACGTCCACCACCAAGTCCTCGGCACGAGCAGATTTGATGAGGATGTCATCAACATATACTTCCACATTTCTCCTGATCTGGGACCGGAAGACTTTATTCATCATCCGTTGGTAGGTGGCTCCAGCGTTCTCCAATCCGAACGGCATGATAGTGTAGCAATAAGTACCGTCTGCCATTATGAAGCTAACCTTTTCTTGATCTTCTACCGCCAGGGGTACTTGATGATACCCCTGGTAGGCGTCCAACATGGAGATGAACTCGCTGCCTGCCGTCGAGTCCACAATCTGATCAATCCGGGGCAAGGGATAACAATCTTTCGGGCAGACCTTGTTGAGATCCCGAAAGTCGATGCAAATTCGCCATCTGTTGTCCGGCTTAGGCACAAGCACCACGTTGGCCAGCCAGGATGGAAACTGCACCTCTCTAATGTGCCCTGCCTCCGTTAGCCTCTCGATCTCCGCCCTGATCGCCTTGTTCTGCTCGGTGCTGAAGTCTCTCTTTCGTTGCTTCACAGGCCGAGCGTAGGGGTAGACGTGGAGGTGGTGCTCTGCAACCTCCGGTCGGACGCCTCTCAATTTCTTGACGGTCCAGGCGAAGACATCTTGATTGTGGGCCAAGCATTCCAGCAGGGGCCCCTTCAGTTCTTCCGGCAAGCCTGCCGCAACCTTGACTCGGGACTCCTCCTGGTCGGGGAGGAGCTGCACTTCCTCCTTGTCTTCCTGCAACTCGGACCAAGGAGAGGCCTGAACCATGTTGCACTCAAGGAAAGGACGGGGAGCCTTGCGACTGTCTACGTGAACATCGTCCACGTAGCACCTTCGAGCTATCTTCTGGTCGCCCCGGACCTCTCCCACCCGGTCCCCGACCGGGAACTTAACCTTCAGGTAAAAGGTGGAGGCGACGACCCGGAACTCGTTGAGAGCAGGGCGGCCCAGGATGGCGTTGTAAGCCGAAGGGGCGTCCACCACCAAAAAGGTGGACCACCGAGTCCTCTTCAGTGGCTCCTCGCCCAGAGAGATGGCCAAGCGAATCTGGCCAATGGGATGTACGACATTCCCCGTGAAGCCAAACAGCGGGGTCACCACTAGCTCCAACTGGGACGTTTCAATTTGGAGCTGGTCAAATGCCCTCTTGTAGAGTATGTTGACCGAGCTGCCTGTGTCCACGATGGTGCGGTGGACTTGATAGTTTACGATGACGGCTGTGATGACCAGCGCGTCATCGTGGGGGACTTCCAACCCCTGAAGATCTTGGGGCCCGAAATTGATTTGCGGCCCCTCCGCTTGGGCCAGGCTAGTGCCGACCTGATGGATCTCCAGCCGGCGCACTTGAGCCTTCCGAGCTCGGTGGGAGTCTCCGCCAGTAGGGCCGCCCGAGATGACGTGCACACCGCCTCGAACGACATTTTGCTGGTTGGCCCGCTCTTCGTCCGTCTCCTCTTCCACCGCTCGGTTCCCCTGGGGGAATAAATTTCGAGCAGCCGGAGGGTTCTCTCGCGGTTCTTCGGCCATCGGGTGAGCGTTCGGGCCACCTCGACCTGCTCCTCGTCCGGGAGGCGTTTGCCGCCCTCGTCCCCTGGGGGCGGGAGCCTGAACTCGACCGGCCTGTCGGCACTCCTCCGTGGCGTGTCCGTGACTTTGGTGGAAACTGCAATACGGCCTCCACCGGGCGGGGAGGCATCCTTGAGCCACCTGCTGCACGTGGCGCCTTTCCAGGCCCGCATGCTCGGCAGGACCCCGCGGACTACGAATGGGTCCCCTGAGGGCCGGGGCCCATGAACAGGGGGCGGGGGCGCAGAGGCCGCAGACTCCTTGCGCCGAGCCGCTTGCGCTTCTTCAACATTAATATACTTATCGGCCTTGCCCAGGAGGCTGTCGAAGTCCTTCGGGGGCTTCCGGATCAGCGCTAGAAAGAATTCTCCCTCCTGCAGACCCTGGGAGAACGCGCTGACCATCACTTCTTGAGTGGCAGTTGGCACATCTATTGCCAACTCGTTGAACCTCCGAATGTAAGACCTAAGTGTTTCTTTTAGCCCTTGCTTCAGGGCGAACAGATTGAGACTCGTTTTGTGGTGTCTTCGACTGCTAGCGAAGTGCTGCAGGAACACCTTCTTGAACTTTTCGAAGCTTGTGACCGACCCGTCGGGGAGTCGGTCGAACCACCTCTGGGCCGCGCCCGAAAGCGTGGTCAGGAAGGCTCGGCACTTAACACCTTCTGGATATTGTTGCAGCATGGCAGCGCTCTCGAACTTCATCAAGTGCTCCTCTGGATCCGTGGTCCCCACATATTCAGGGATGGTGAAGAAACGCAGGTGGTGAGGAACGGGGTCCTCCAGGATCCAAGGAGCGAAAGGGCTGCGTACCGTCATGGCTGAAATAGGATCAGCCGGAGCTCTTCCCCTATCCACCCGCCTCCCCCGCACCGGGTTGGAAACGGAGGCCCCGGTAGACATCGAGTGAGCTTCTCCAACTTGCTCCCAAGGGCCAACCACCGGGGGAGGTGCGGGACCACCCTCAGGCATAATAGGCCTGCCTTGTCCTCCCGAGACGCGACGCGCCACCGACTCCGGGCCCTGAGGCCCATGGCTAGCAGCTTGGGGGAGCCTCTGAGAAGCCCTTTGTTGGGCCCGCGTAGCCATGAGCACCTTGTACTCCCCTCGCGAGATATCCAGGTTGATATCGTAAGGCTCATCCATCTTCACTTCCGATCAGGCTGCTGTTGCCCTTCTTCTAGCGCCAAATTTAGTCCTGTCGTGAAGTGAGTCAGACGCCTCGACAACCGGACGAATCTCAAAAGGGGACGAGGTCGCTGAAGTGGCGTGACGAGCTGGATCGCTCCTCCTCCTGCAAGACAGAGACCGTTAGAACCCGCCGGGAAAAGTCCCCGGTCAGGCACTCCGACGGTCAAGTCAGTACACGACGGTGACGATGGAAAGCAATAGAACAGTAGGAAAATTGCACTCTTGCGCGTATCTCAGAAATGCGAAATGGGAGGTATTTATATGACCGGGGAAGCTGACAGGTTTTGCCCCGTACCCCCCTTGCCTCTATGTGGAGAGGGCCAGGTAATGCATGCCCAGGGATGGCAGGGTAAAGTAGCGCATGCTCTATTAAGGAAAGGGGCACTGTCAACTTAAGGATGTCGAGGTATGGGGGACCAAGTGTGGCAGGCGAATCAGTACTCCGGCGAGATATCCGCCGCTGGGGACCGGAACGGCTCAGGTCCTGCGCCGACCTTGTACCATGTCTAGTAGTCTGGTGTCAGGGAGTGGTTGTGCCGACTGGGGCACTGAGTAAGGAGGTCGGCTGAGGGCCAATGAGGGTGCCGACTGGGGCACTGAGTGAGGAGGCCGGCTATGAGGGTGCCGACTGGGGCACTGAGGGGATCACTTCTCCAGTCCAAGCTTGTCTGACTCAGTAGAACGCTATTATAGGCCTGTATGGGCCTTGATACGGAAACCCAGGGGGCCTAAGTCCACGTGCCTCTTATCCGGCGGGATCGTCCAGATCAACAGCCACTCTTCTTGATTGAGCGCCAGGCTACCGGACCAGGCTACACGCAAGCTGGCCCGGGATCAGATATATATATATATATATATATATATATATATATATATATATATATATATATATATATATATATATATATATATCACAGAATAATATGTCGTACTTTTTTATGTGAACAACATCATCTAATCTAATGTGGGTAATTTGACGTAGTCAAGATTTAAAACTTTTTAATCTCTCTCATCTATACGTAATAACTCTTCTCTTTTTGATTGCATGTAAGATCGTGCTAATTTATAGAAATTAACACTGCCTAGTATTGATATCTACATACCAATATTAATACTAAGGTGGTACTGATTTTTACAAATCAATATCAAGTGATGCGCCCAAACGAGATCCTCTGTCCCGAGAATTCTGTGTCCCCGTACCCCGAGCTCGCCGACGATGGCCGGCGAATCCTTCGATCGCCGATCGAACGCCATCATTAGTTTCCGATTGTCGTCCCGAATCAAACGATATCCTGGGAGAACAGTGAATCAGTCGAGATCGTCGCAATTGCGATCTCGTCAGATTCAACGGTGAATCCGACGAGATCGAAATTGTAATAATCCCTGACGGTTTCACTGTACCCCCTAGGGTATAGTTTTGTTCGGGGCGGCGGTCGGAGGTCGTCGGTGGTGTTCGATCAACGATCGGAGGACTCGCCAACCATCGCCGATGAGTTGGGACACGAGGACAGAGGGCCATTGGGGGCAGAGGATTTGTTATCGTGATGCGCCAAGGCTACAAACCATTGTAATCAACACCAAGATTGTACTAGTATGTAGAAATCCATACTAAATGGTGCATTGAGGCTAGAAACTAGCACCTCTTTGTGTTGATTTCTACAAACTAGCATCACCTATAAACCAACACTAGTACTGGTTTATAGAAATCAACACTAAGATAGTACTGATTTTAGAAATTAGGTGTTGATTTGTAGAAATCAGCACCACTTTGCATATAATTAAATGAGAGAGAGAGAAAAATTATTACATACCAATAAGAAAGATTAAAAAATTTAAATTTTGATCACGTCAAGTATCCACATCGGCTATCAATTCCCTAGCCACAGTATCTGGGCTAGTTGCCCCCATGATTTACCTCCTCCGTATTAGTCTTGGGACGGATTGGCTGGGGCGGTGGGGGCGAGCGATTTATCTTTTGTCATCATGTAAAGATGTACAAGTTGCTATAGGATGAATTGATAGCTAACACGTGCAGTGTTGTCATCTTGAGATCTGGGGTCAAAACCTGACAAAGTCAGTATGACCACTCTTTCCACGCGCTAGCTACAACGTCCAACTAGTAGTCCTCATGATTTACCTCCTCTGTATTAATCTTGGGACAGATTAACGAGAATGTTAAAGATGAGCATATCGTCTTTTTCCCTCGTGTGTGTGTGTGTGTACGTGTATATATATATGAGAAATACTCTGCTGCGGACCGCGTGCGCGGCCTGATCGGTCACAGAGAGGCTCGGCGAGTCCTCCGATCGTATCGGTGGCCTTCGGCCGTCGCCCCCGAACAAAACTATAATCCAGGGGGTGAGCGATGAACCCTAGGGGGTAGGGTGAACCCGTCGGGGTACGGTGAACCCGTCGAGGAACGCTCCCGAGCCTTCCCGAGCCCCTCCATAACCGATCAGGCAATGCCTGATCGGTCACGGGATCGATCAAGCCAACGCCTGATCGGTCCCGTGACCGATCAGGCGTTGTCGCGCATGCGGTCCGCAGCAGAGCAAACTCGTATATATATACGATTTTGATATGCTGCGGACCGCGTACGTGGCACCTGCCTAATCGGTCAGGGACTTCCCTGACCGATCAGGAAGTTATCTGATCGGTCAACTTGATCGATCAGCCGTTATCTAATGCCGACAGGTTCACCGCTACCCGACGGGTTTACTGTACCCCTAGGTTTCATCGCTCACCCCCTGGGTTTTAGTTTTGTTCGGGGGCGATGGCCAAAGGCCGCTGATGGTTCCGATCGACACGGGAGCGACGCTCGGCCGCTCGCTGTGCGTGCCATGTATGATCGATCATGCGGTCCGTACCTGATCATTCCTATATATATATATATATATATATATATATATATATATATATATATATATATATATATAGAGAGAGAGAGAGAGAGAGAGAGAGAGAGATTAGCGACCAACTATGACAAGAAGAATCCATGTAAGATAGTCGATTATATTATCTAAAAATGTCGATCCTAGGTTACAATTTACACACAAATATAGAAATAGTAATAACTTTCATAAATAATATATTAAGTAAATAATTTAGGTAAATTATTACATACCGAGAAGAAAGATTAAAAAATTTGAATTTGGATCACGTCAAGTATTTAGTTGGACATCACTTATAAAAGCTTATGTCAAGTTGTACACAGGTTGCCACAAATGAATTCATGGCTAATATGTTGTTATCATTTTGAGGTTTGAAATTAAAATTTGAAAAAGTTAATATGCTCATTTTCTCCACGCGTTAGTCATAATATTTGAACTAATAATTTTTATGATTTATCTCCTCCATCTTAATTCAGAGATGGAATGGCAGGATGTTAATTGTTAAAGATGAATATATCATCTTTTACCATCATATAAAGAGAGATACAAATTATCATTTCTATACATATATTTTTAGTTTAGTGACCAACTTATGACCCCAAGGCTCCCTGAAAGCTAACTCGATAGTTCTTATCTAATTTATCTGAACCTTCTCGATTATATTATCTAAAAATGTATGACCTAGGATACAATTTACATACAAATATAGAAATAGTAATAACTTTCATAAATAATATATTAAGTAAATAATTTAGTTCAGTTATTATTTAAGAGTTTTAATATCCTATTTATCTTATAATGTAAGCACGTGTAATTTATTTTATTTTTTAAAATTTCTTTAACTTTCATATTATATAATTTAAATCTTAAATATTAAAATCTAAAACTTAAAATTTAAATCTTACCTGTTAAAAAAATATTTATATATATGTATATGTATAAAATGAATAGGATAATATTCTTGTTTATTTAAATCTATTTTTGGCATTGAAGTTATTTAATTTCACAGCAGATCCAAAAGGGAAGTACGTGCTCCCTTTCCTTTTATGTATTTCCTTTTTCTTACCGTTGAATTTAAATCCACCCGGCCGTTACATCGGTCACGTTTCGTAACCCGTTACAGTTAATGCGTATCGCTAATTAAATGTCGCTGCTTTATGCTAATTATGACAACACGACAACATACCGTCGCACACCAATCATGCCGCTACCAGACTCCGCTATAAAAGGGGCACGCACTTGGAGTGAGTGGAAGAGGAATCGATGGAGAGCTCGAGAGGCTCCTTCGATGCCGACTCGCTTCTTCCGATCCCTAACCCTATCGCTCGAAGGGCGAAGAAGAGGCGCAAGAAGAAGAGGGTGGAGGCGATGGGGCTGGAGGCCGCGTGGAAGGCTGCGTGGCCGCGGAGGAGCCGGCCCAGCGGCGGAGTGACCCTAGAGGCGTACATGGAAACGGCGGAAGGCGCCGATCCGGTGTTGGAGGGCGCCGTAGGGGTCGGGAGGACGAGGAGCCTCACCGATGATGACTTGTACGAACTCAAGGGTTGCTTGGACCTCGGATTCGGCTTCAGCTACGAGGAGATCCCCGAGCTCTGCGGGACTCTGCCGGCGTTGGAGCTCTGCTACTCGATGAGCCGGTCGTTGGAGGTGACCGGAGAGGCGTCCTCGGCAGCGCAGGACAGCTCTCAGCCTCCAGTTTCCAATTGGAGAATCTCCCGTCCTGGTAAGATTTTAGTTCTTCCCCGGTTTTGTTTTTTACGCGAAGCAATTTTTCGAGAAATTTCCTGGATCCTAACACAGATCCTGAACAAAAAAAAAATATTCTAAAACTCTTGAATTTGTTAGCTGTGTAAAATCAACCAATGTTGGCTAGATTTCTCTGATGATTCCAAACCATCACCCATCGAAATCTTTATGTTGGTTTACTGAGATCCAATGGTCCAAACCTCCACCTGCTGCCATTATGATCTTCTCATTTTCTTTTCCCCATTTGTTTGATGCTTCATCCTCACTCTTATTCGATGTCCTTTAACTGCATGTCGTTAGGCGATGACCCTGAAGAAGTTAAAGCGAGACTGAAATATTGGGCCCAAGCAGTGGCATGTACTGTCAAATTGTGTTGCTGATGGAACATTGAAAAGTTCTTTAGATTGATTAATCGACCCGTGAATCTATTTCATCAATTCTGTTTGAGATGAGCCAAATTTGCATATAAATCAGCAGATGAAACCGGAGGAAGAAGATTAACAGAACTGGTCATGAAAAATCTTCATCATCAATCATGTTTCCTTTCATGTTCTATCGACATTATGAATAATGAATCATATTTTTGTTGCATTTGAGATGAACTTGGTTACAAAACATGCATCTTCGAATTGACTGTGGATTTCAAGCCATTTACGATAAGATTAAAAGGTTCGCCGATCAGTCCTCTGACATAAAGATCCCATCTTGTGTGGAAAGAACATGGTTTTATGGCCATGACAGTGATGGATTTGGAACCGTATTGAGGGAATGCAGAAACTTGTTTGGTCAATTTTGTATCTTTGTGATTTATTTCTGGCTTCCTTCCATTTCTGATGTTTTTTTGTTTGTTTGTATGCCTTGAATTCCTCCTTGTTGACTTTGTTCAGTGTGCAGTGTTCACAGAATGCTTTCAGACCTCTTGCTTTTTCCTGCATTTTTCTTTAGTATTTTCTATATAATTTTTCCGATAAAAATTATAGTGTCTCTTAATTATAATTTTATATTAAATCTTGCAAACATCCTTTGATAGGGTTGAATAGTGTGGAATAGAATGTAATAGGAATCATTCTTGCGGTGTTTCATTAGCCTGAGCGACACTTTGTGGGGGACATTCACTTTGGAATGCCCGGATACAATCAACCATGATAACGAACTTTTATAGTTTTATTTATGTATATACTCTTGCATAAATATTAAACTCTAAATTAAAAAAAAATAAAAAATTAATACTAAGTGTTCACAGGTTGCATATAGATTGGGCTGTCGGCGTTGATGAAGCTCTCCTCTTCGAATTCGAAGATGAGAGGTGGATGGTGGCCAGCGGTGGAAGAGGAGATGACGAAGAGGAAGAGCCTCAGATCCAAAAGCTCCCACTGGAGATGGCAATTCGAAGAAGAGAGGTGGATGGTGGCCGGCAGTGGAAGAGGAGATGGCGGTGAGGAAGAGCCTCGGATTCGAGAGCTCTCAATGGAGATGGCCTATTCAAAGAGGAGGGGTGGAGATGACCAGCGAATGGAGGAGAAGTGGGTGCTGCCTGCATCAGGGAGAAGTTGTCCGTGAGGTTGGCGTGAGATACGTATGATGGTGGATGGAGGAGACGAGCTAGGTGAGAGGGAGAAGGTGGAAGGTGCGGTGTGGTGTGGTGTGTGTGAGAGATGGCGTTGGGTGAAGAAGGTTCCTTAGGTTATTGTAGCGATTAATGGGTTTTGGGTTTAGAGATCCGGATTTGGAAGAGGCAACTGGATTCGAATTAATTTATTTCATGGATCCGGATTGGGGTTGGGTTGAGAAGAGAGGAAGAGGATCCAAATTTGAAGAGTAGGCGAATTGATTTAGATTTGAGGTTGGAATCATTAGCCCGGGGGCAAAAATAAAAAAAAAACCTCGTTAATTTTTTGATTGGGTTGGATGAACCCACCCAAATCTCTATTGAACCCAGCTTCTCTAATGTGAACTAGATTGAGATTGAACCTAGTAGAGATAAATCTGTTATGACCGGTAGAAGAGCTAGAGGGGGGGGGGGGTTGATTAGCTCCGATCTTTGTTCGTTGTAGATTTGTTGCGACGGAAGACTTGAGTAATGCTAACATCTCGATTTTACTTGGTATCCACCTTGAGGTGACTAATCCAAGGGTCAATTCTCCTCACTCTCTCATACACTATGAAATCTCTCTTTCTTTAGATGGAAAAACCTCTTACAAGGTTTTAAGAAGATACAATAAGAATCCAAGCAAATACAAAAGAAATTTTACAATATTTACACAACTTATCTTAGCTCTCTTTGCTTTTCTTGCTATCTTCAAGCTTGGAATCGCTTCTTGATCCTTGGAAATGTAACAGCACTAAGCTCCAAGGCTTCACTTAAAATGGCGATGAAGGAAGAGGAAGTTGCGCGAGCGATTCCGCTTCAAAACCTGCGTGAAAACCCTATATACCCGACACCTAGGATTTCCTAATCGATTGCCCGATCGATTAATACGTCAGACTTGTGAACGACTATTTTTTTTGAAGCTTAATCGATTAAGAATAACCTTAATCGATTGCTAAATCAATTCATCACCTTTTTGTGCTCTCGTGCACCTTAATCGATTAAGGCTGAATCATTTACCCAATCGATTCACTCAACTTCTGTTCTCGCAACTCATTTCTCCCAATCGATTATCCAATCGATATCGATTCACTCCTTCCTTAATCGATCACCTAATCAATTAAGAAGACTTATGTTCGCGAGAAACTAACCCCAATCGATTACCTAATCGATTGAGTCCAACCCTAACTTGTGTGTACAAGTCTAGGGTTCCCTTGTCTACCATGACCTATTAGGACTTCTCTACCAAGTGTCCGATCAATCCTTTGACCATCTTGGATTTCTCCTGCCACGCTCCCAATTAGGACTTAACCTGATTCCCAACCAGGTTTGCCTAACTCTCGAGTTAGACTTTCACCTTGCCAGCGTGCGATCTCCCCGATTCATCTGGACCTCATCTAGTCCCACTAGGTCTTCTCCCATGCTAGTGTGTGATCTCTCCGATCCACCTGGACTTCACCTAGTCCACTAGGTGTGCTTAGTCGCACTAGGTCTTTTTCAATGCCAGCGTGCGATCTTCCCGATCTACCTAGACTTCACCTAATCCCTCTAGGTGTGCATAGTCCCACTAGGTCTTTTCTTATGCAAACGTGCGATCTCCCCGATCCACCTGGACTTCACCTAGTCCCACTAGGTGTGTCTAGTCCTACTAGGTCTTTTCCCATGCCAGCGTGCTATCTCCCCGATCTACCTGGACTTCACCTAGTCCCACTAGGTGTGCCTAGTCCCACTTGGTCTTTTCTAGTCAAGTCTTCAGTTAACCTTGACCCACTTGACTCACACGATATTCAACCATTATACGATATTCAAACATCATTATCAATCATCGAAACAAACATCCAACCTTAATCTTACCATACATAAGCTCACCCGAGCCTAGTCAAACTAGATCAACCCTGACCTAACAAAGATTACACCAATAATTTCTTCCTTTTTGATGTTTGACAATATGTTTGAGAAAGACTAATCCCTATTAGCCTTTTATTCTTCTCCTTCTTTGACACACATCAAAAACTCTCCCCGAGAGTCTGTATGATCAAAGACATGCCCAATGAAAGCCTCATATCATTCATTTGAACCGATGCTCAATCTTGAGCATTCATCGTAATGAAGATTCCCTTCTTTCACTTATCCCAAAAATAAAAATTCAAACACATGCTTTTAAGGAAGACCTCCCCCTCAAAATATACTCTAACCCTCTATCATTGCACCAACAATAATTTTTGAGTTCCTAAAACTTTAAAATATCTCAACTCGAGGTTATTAGATTTTGAGACTCAAAACTTAAATCAAAACCTCTCACTAACCCTATAGTTTTCACCAAACCATCGCCCTTTTTTATTTCACAATGAAATTAATTTACTCAAAAATGGGTTAACTAACTGAAAGCAGACAGTTTAAGTCGTGCCAATCGATTGGTGTTGGGTCCCAATCGATTAAACTATGCCTTAATCGATTACGGTGGCCCTTAAATCGATCAATGGATCGATTACGCGAGCTTTTGTGCTCGCAGACAAGGTTCACCAATCGATTGGTCTCCCTGCCCCTTGAAAGCTTCTGTCCTAATCGATCACCTGATTGATTGGGAGTTTCTGATTTCTGAAACCAATTTCAGTCCGAATTTTAGAAACTCCTAAATAATTCTACAAAATTTGAAAAATCTTGAAATTTTATGTAAACATTATTATGACATATACTATCAAGAAAAATAATTTTACACGAAAATAACTCCTTTTTTCAAAAATTGATACAAAATTGGAAACTATTGAGACACTTCAATGTTTCAATCTATTTTGTATCCAATTAATCAATGATGAGATCTATCAAAAGATAGTCTTCACCAAGGTTTTCCAAGATAGTTTTGAAATAAGTTTCAAAAATAATTTCCAACCATGTTCCTTGGGCTAAATGCACATGACTTGTACATTAGCTTTCCCAATGATTGGAATTCATTTAGATTCATGTTTTGATGAACCTAAAACTCAATAGGATGCACATTAATCAACACCTTGAGTTTTATTTATCATTCTAACATCTCACTTGTTTCTAATGTGTCTCAAAATACACACAAGTCAACTTATGGTCTTGGTGAGATGTGAAAGTCATGTTCTCCCTAAACTAAGGGTTCATGTATTTCTACCTAAGCATTATAAACTTTGATCATTCACCGAGAATGCCAATTAATGCCAATATGTCCTTAATTTCAATCAAAATTAAATTAATGCATGATAATGACTATGACATGCATCATATGAGGATTTTTTTAAAAAAATAACTAGATGATGCATGTATGACATGACATGTAATATTTTCATAATAAAATATGAATAATGAACTATGATGTCATGACATTTGATAGAGCATATAAAACATGACATAGTAGCACTAAAGAAAATACTTAGATTTCCTATCGAAGTATCAATAACTCATCGCTAAGCCATTGATAATCCTAATTTTGTCCCTAATTTCTAAGATACTGCCGAAACTCCCCAACTTGGCATATCTTTGAATTTTAACCTAGTTGTGCCAACTTTATTTAGTTCAATCTTTCAAAAAATATAGTTTGGTACAATTTTACTCCTCCTAGAGTAAACAAAAGACTCCTTCATTTTCAAGGGTAATAACTCCTTGAAAATGCCCCAAAGTGCCAACTTCATCAAGGTTGGGTTAAACACCTGCCCAATTTTAGTTGACACTCCCTAGACCTATCTAGGGTGTGACGAACACACTTTTAGGAACCTAAAACCTATTAGTGCTCCTTGGATGTTCTAGGTATTCATTAGGGATAACTTCCCTTGATATCTTGCTAATGACTTTTCTAGACTTCTCCGAAGCCTTAGTCATGTTGGTCTTGTCTTGGTCAACTCTAGGGATGACATCCCTTGTGGCCTTGACTTGACTTCTAGACTTAGATTGAGTTCCATACCTATATGGAACTCTATGATAAGAGGGACTATCATTCTTGGTTTTAGGTTTGCACCCCAAAAAGGTCTTTGATTTCCTAAATCTATGTTTTGAATTTTTGATCCCTTAAAATAGATTTTCTATTTTCTTAAGGTATTTTTTTAATTTATCAAGTTTTGACCTCAAAACTTGATTTTCAATCATTACCTCATCAAGGCTTGATTTTCTAATATAACCTTGGTGATTATTCTTCTTGGCCTTGTATTGGGTAGGTCTACCATGGAAAGTTCTAATTAATTCCTTATCCTTAGATGTGGTAGTCCTAGCATGGAAGGTTCTATAGTTCTCCTTAGGTTTTTCATACCTCCTATTTTCATGATAAATAACATTGAAATGATAATTTTTATTTCTAACATGCATATTATTATGATTTAAATAAATATCATTACCTAATGGTACCTTAGTCTTGTTTTTGGAGGCTCCACCTTGATTTGAGCTCCTCTTCTTTGCTTTGGTCGGATTTTTCCCCTTTGAACATTGATTCCGATAATGTCCCTTTTGTTTGCATGAGAAACACATTGTTCCTTCTTTACCATGGGGTTGACCTCCTTTGGCTTCTCCTTAGTCTTGGGTGCCACTTGCACCTTCTTCTTGACCAAATTTGGACACATACTCTTATAATGTCCTCTTTCCCTATACTTAAAACAAATAATATGATTTTTATTTTTACAAATTGAAATTTCTATATCTTTGCTTGTAGGGATGACACTTTCTTTCTCTTTATTGACATTGAAAAATGATATTAAAACATTTTCTTGTTCCGACACCAATGTAAAATTTTGCTTCCCCTCAATCTTTGAAGTAAAAACTCCTTGCTTTCCCTCTTTTGTTTGCATGAGAAGCACATTGTTCCTTCTTTATCACAGGGTCGATCTCCTTTGGCTTCTCCTTAGTCTTGAGTGCCACTTGCACCTTCTTCTTGACCAACTTTGGACACTTACTCTTATAGTGTCCTCTTTCCCTACACTTAAAACAAATAATATTATTTTTATTTTTACAAATTGAAATTTCTATACCTTTGTTTGTAGGGATAACACTTTCTTCCTTTTTATTGACATCGAAAAATGATATTAAAACATTTTCTTGTTCCGGCACCAATGTCAAATTTTGCTTCCCCTCAATTCTTGAAGTAAAAGCTCCTTGAATTTCCTCCTCGGATGTTGAGCATCTCTCAACTTCCGAATTCTCTTTATCGGATGAATTTCCCTCTTCGGATTTGTCTTGATTTGGTACAGTGGAGGGATCTTCATGAAGCTTTGCCAATTTGCTCCAAAGCTATTTGGCATTTTGAAATTCTTCAATTTTGTCCAAGATGGTGCTTGACAATAAGTTGACCAATAATTTGGTCACATTGTTGTTGGTCTCACATCTCTTGATTTGCTCTTCACTCCATTTGCTTTTCTTGAGGAGCTTCCCTTTAGTGCTTGTTGGAGCTTCAAAACCCTCCATTAGACCAAAATATTGCTCTATCTCCATCATGAAGAAGTTTTCAATCTTTGACTTCCAAAGATCAAAATTTGCTTTGCCGAACGGTGGAGGATTAACTCTGATACCACTTGTTAGGACCGGTAGGAGAGCTAGAGGGGGTGATTAGCTCCGATTATTGTTCGTTGTAGATTTGTTACGACGGAAGACTTGAGCAATGCTAACACCTCGATTTTACTTGGTATCCACCTCCTTGAGGTGACTAATCCAAGGGTCCACTCTCCTTACTCTATCACACACTATGAAATATGTCCTTTATGAGGTAGAGAAACCTCTTACAAGCTTTCAAGAAGATACAACAAGAACAAGCAAATACAAAAGAAATCTTACAAGATTTACACAACTTAGCTCTCTTTGCTTTTCTTGCTATCTTCAAGCTTGGAATCACCTCTTGATCCTTGGAAATGCAACAGCACTAAGCTCCAAGGCCTCACTTGAAATGATGATGAAGGAGGAGGAAGCTGCGTGAGCGATTCCGCTTTAAACCTGCGTGAAAACCCTATATACTCGACGCCTAGGGTTTCCTAATGATTGCCCGATCGATTATCACGTCAGACTTAGTCGTTCAACGACTATTTTTTGAAACTTAATCGATTAGTCAATCGATTAAGAACAACCTTAATTGATTGCTGAATCGATTCAGCACCTTTCTGTGCTCTTGTGCAAAACTGCTGTAATCGATTGCCCAATCGATTACCGGACACCTTAATCGATTACCCAATCGATTAAGATAAGGCTGAATCGATTACCCAATCGATTGAGCCAGCTTCTGTTCTTGCAACTCATTTCTTCCAATCGATTATTATCCAATCCATTCACTCATTCCTTAATCGATCACCTAATCAATTAAGAAGATTTCTGTTCGCGAGAAACCAACCCCAATCGATTACCCAATCGATTGAGTACAACCCTAACTCGTGTGTACAAGTCTAGGGTGAACAGTTAGGACTTCTCTACCAAGTGTCCGATCAACCATTTGACTAACTTGGATTTCTCCTGCCCAACTCCCAACTAGGACTTAATCTGATTCCCAACCAGGTTTGCCTAACTCGGTAGACTTTCACCTTGTCAGCGTGCGATCTCCCCGATCTACCTGGACCTCACCTAGTCCCATTAGGTCTTCTCCCATGCCAGCGTGCGATCTCCCCCGATCCATCTGGACTTCACCTAGTCTCACTAGGTCTTTTCCCATGCCAGCATGCGTTCTCCCTGATGTACCTGGACTTCACATAGTTCCTCTAGGTGTGCCTAGTTCCACTAGGTCTTTTCCTATGCCAGCGTGCGATCTTCCCGATCCACATGGACTTCGCCTAGTCCCACTAGGTGTGCCTAGTCCCACTACTAGGTCTTTTCCTATGCCAATGTGCTATCTCCCCGATTAACCTGGACTTCACCTAGTCCCACTAAGTGTGCCTAGTTCCACTAGGTCTTTTCCAGTCAAGTCTCCAGTCAACTTTGACCCACTTGACTCACACGATATTCAACCATCATACGACATTCAAACATCCTTATCAAATATCGAAATATCCAACCTTAAGTTTACCAAGCTTACCAGACATAAGTTCACCCGAGCTTAGTCAAACTAGGTCAACTCTGACCTAATAAAAATTGCACCAATAAAATCAATTCTTGAATGATTTGATCGTGATAAATGAACTAGATTCTCCCAATTTGGATGAACGATTCAAATGACTCTAGGTCTCTAGCTCTCCGTCAAGGGCTCCAGATCGAGGGTGTTGATTAGGTTTCCTCATCTCCATTAACTAATAATAACTAAAAACGCATTCCCTAAACAACACTCAATCATCCTTTGATGATCATAAAAGAATAGTTACACAAAGCATTTATGGACTCAATTATTATAATAGTTAAGCCTGGCGATTTCAATCCATCTTAAAAGTTGACAATGACTAAGTCGTAAGATAAGTGATCGTTGTTCCCACTCAAAAAAGAAAAATGATTGGGAACATGAAAAACTCAACGTGAATCCAACATGAAACCCAATTGCACCGATCTTCGACGGGTTCACCCGTCCCCACAGGTTATAGTTTTGTTCTGCCACTGTCCGAGCGACAATCGGACGTGTATATAAAAAGTGCCACGTCATTCACGTTGAGTTTCACGCTAAAATTTCACGTTCTCTATCATTGCTCCTCAAAAAAATATTTCACGGTAGAGTTTCACTCGAGCTATTCATGGTTACGCGAGAATGAATGGACTCTAGACATATTATAATTGCAAGGGACGGAAAAAAACCTAAGAATATCAAAATGTTACATAGATGAGTATAATAAAATATTTTCCTACATCCGGGTTTTAAAATTGGTTAAACGCTAGCTGGGTGTCAAATCAACACCTAGGCCGTTTAGACGGAGATTAAACGTCACTAGATTAATTTTACAGTGTCAACATAAATTATATAATAAATTATTTTTTATAATTCTAATTATTCAGTATGATGAAGATGAAGTTTGGTGCTAATTGTTAGGGTGAGTTAACAAATTAATTTTTTTTGTTAAACTAAAGTTTAAGACTTCTAAAATATAAACTCAATAAAAAAAATTACATTTCAATTTTTTAATTAGATTTTAAATTTAAAAAGGTCAAACAAAAAAAATGTAAAAAATCTTATATTATTTTCGCGACGTCTAGATGATTCGATTAATTAATTGGCATTGATTAATTGACGCTAGATTGACCGGCTAATATGTAGACCCGATCACGGTTCAGAACTGACGGTTCGGAACCGTCGGTTCGATGGTTCGTGGGAGGTCGACCCTTAACCTTAACCGCCCAAGTCAGTTACGGTTCGGAACAGTCGGTTCACGGTTCGCCACGATTCAAGATTATTATATTAAAAAAATTAAAAATTAAAAATTAAAAATTAAATTAAAAAAATAAATTTTATTAAAAAAGGGCTTGCACTTATATAAGTTGCCTACGTATCCCATTAGGGTGTAGGGAATCAAAGCCCACGTAGTTTTTTTATAATTTTTTACATTTTTACCCTTTCTCACTCACTTCCATTTCCTCCCGTTCCCGTTGTATTTGTTCCTTCGGTATCAAATTCTTCGACTTCGTCTTTTGAAAGTTGTATTCCTTGCATTCGCTTCTCGGCTCTGGTCCAATCATCAAGTAATGTTTGAGCTTCCAATGAGTCGGGAGACATAGTTGATCGTCGTGTTGGAACTCGGATAGCCAGAGGGGGGTGAATATAGCCAGACACAAACTTCTTTCGTGTTAGAGGTTCTCTGCACTTCACGGTTAGTAGCACAGCAGCGGAAACAATAGAAATAGAGTAGTGCAGAAATGCAGAAAACAAAACAAACTAAAACAACTAGCAAGATCGCTAACAAGGAGGATTTACAAGGTTCGGGGATAACTTGCCCCTACTCCTTGGAGTGCCGGTGGGCGATCCCTTGATCGTCGGCAGATCAAGCCCCGGTGAACACCGGATAAAATGCAACCTCCTTCTCGGTGGAGTAACCTCTCCACAGTGTTTCAGCAAAGATATAGAGTTAAGCACAATGAAACACAAGAAAGCTCTTACTTATCACTTAGCACAGACAAGAACACAGCAAGCTTCTTCCGAGCTCCACTCAGCGACGATCTCACGCAAGAAACCTTTCTTCGTGTCTTCTCGCGGATGGACTCACCAAGCCTCTTGTTCCTTCCTCCAAACGCTCAAGTAAGGGATGGTTGTTTCACAGATTGTAGTTGCTTGCTCAAGATGATAGAACTTCAGAACACACAAGCAAGATGTGGAGAAAACAATCGCGTAGCAAGAACTCAAGCCAGAAGATGATTCCACGACCTCTCTACTCTGCTCTTCTCCACTATGCCCTTTTGTTTCTCCACTGAACCCAGGTGACACCATCTCACTACAACCTCCAGCTGCTCACTTGCCAACACCAGCTACCACTGAGCTCTTCCTGGACTCCCTGAGCTTCCCTCAGCCAAGCTCGAGTCAGCAGCTCCAGTCTGCAGCTCTAGCCATTGCAACCTGAGATGGCAAAGAGATAAACCTGCTCCGAGGAAAGGCCTCCATTGACTCTCCTGGAGTGTTTGAATCCTTCCCTGTCACCTGTAGCTCAATCAGAGTATTAGCACAGCATATCAAGCAGAAAATCAAGCATCAGAGGTTAAGCGCAGAGAATCGGATACGTTCAGACGCGATCAGAGCGTCTGACAGTGCAATTTAAATTAAAGTGATCGGTCACCGGTCCGATCAGAACTATCCCAGACCGATCAGGCTCCAACCTGATCAGTCCCCAGTGAGAAACTTAGGATCGCAAGCTCGTGTGATCGGTCTCCCTGACCGGTCACCAGATCGGTCACCAGACCGATCTAGAAAGCAGCTTGCCGCAATCCTGCCTGGAATTCACTGGCTGATCGGTCACCAGACCGATCAGGATGGTCCCAGACTGATCAGGCTCCATCCTGATCGGTCAGGGTGAGAAACCTCGCGATAGCTGATCGTTCAACCTGATCGGTCAGGGTGAGAAACCTCGCGATAGCTGATCGTTCAACCTGATCGGTCACCAGACAGTTCAGGAGCTGATCAGCAGGGGAACTCAACTCACTGTGGGCTCCTTGATCGGTCACCAGACCGATCAAGAGCCAAGCAGTGAGTGAACTGCTTGATCGGTCACCAGACCGATCAGGAGCCGGGCAGTAGGTTCCCAGGCTCACTGTGTGCTCTCTGATCGGTCACCAGACCGATCAGTCATCGCTGGATCGTTCACCAGACCGATCCACGAAGGAGCCCCGTGCCAACTTCTCTGATCGGTCACCAGACCGATCCAGACAAGGTCAAATCTCCTCTATGTCATGAGAACAAGCCTCCGACCCATCTCTGACTCATGTCATGCCCAACTTCACTCACTGGGACTTCAACCTAGCCCTCCAAGCTAGGACCTGGCTTCACTCACCAGGATTTCAGTCACCCGGCTTCACTCACCGGGACCCGGCTTCACTCACCGGGACCCGACTTCACTCACCGGGATTTCAACCTAGCCCTCCAAGCTAGGACCTGGCTTCACTCACCAGGATTTTAACCTAGCCCTCCAAGCTAGGACCTGACTTCACTCACCAGGATTTCAGTCACCCGGCTTCACTCACCGGGATTTCAACCTAGCCCTCCAAGCTAGGACCTGGCTTCACTCACCAGGATTTCAACCTAGCCCTTCAAGCTAGGACCTGACCCTCCAAGCCAGGACTTTTTCACTTAACCCTCCAAGTTGGGACTTTTCACCTAACCCTCCAAGTTAGGACTTTTCACCTAGCCCTCCAAGCTAGGACTTTTCACCCAACCCTTCCGAATTAGAACTTTTCTAGACCTACCCTTCCAAGCTAGGATTTTCCACACCATGCCTAATCCCTGATCAGGACTTAATCATAATCATAATCATCAACCTAAACTAAAATCGGTGTTAACACCAAAATAACAATCAGGGTCAGACAACATCAACAATCTCTCCCTTTTTGTTGTTTGACAACCCAATTTTAAGTTTAGGGATTCTCAATCAATTTTCTCAAATTCAGAATCATTAGGGGAATCAGGATCCTCCCCCTATAGCATAATCATCCTAAACTTAACCAACCACACTCTCCCCCTTTGTTAAACACCGAAAAAGGTCTAGAGGGGTCGTTAAGTTTAACCATACTCTCCCTCAACCCTAGGGGTATTCCAGAACAACAAAGGTATGAATAGTGTATTTTGATAAACATATGAACACATATGACAAAGATAAGACATGGCAAAGCAAGCATATGTATCATATAGCATAGCATAATCATGTGTGATAAGACATACATAACGATATCAAGATTTTGAACAATCATATGCGCCCACAATAACCATGGTAAACCATAATCATATAAAGCATGACAGAACATAATCATGACAAAATCTAGTCATAGAAGTACGGTATGAAACATAGCCTGAGAAGTCAACAAAACCAACCAGATAAATAGAGGCATACATGCTGATATAGCCATAGGAACACACATATATGCCAACAATCAAAACATAGTAGGGCAAATATGAAATACATGCAAAGTATCAGATGCATCACATCGCATTAAGCAAAAGAGTTAAGGCAAATACAGCTCAGTCAAATATCATAAGGTAAAAGCAGAGTGCAATCAGGCGTCATCGGGGGGGGGTCATCATCCTGCATCGGATCATCGGTCGTATCAGCAAGTATATATGACCCCGGTGCATCACTGCCAGAGAGCGCATCTCCAGGGAGTGCAGACTGGTATGGATGACCAGCCGCCCACGCGCGCCACTCCCCGACCCAGGACTGCTGACGGGTCAGCATCACAGACTGATAAGCCTCCTGACTGGCACGCAGACCAGAAATCTCGAATTAGAGCTCCGTCTGAAATGTCGTCTGCCTGAGCTCCGATAGGTGTAATCGATGGTCCATGGACTGCTCGAGCTCCGCGATTTGCCATCGTAAATCGGGATCCGGATCGTACTCATAGTCTGCCACAGCGGGCGCCTCAAGATGTATAGCCGGAGCTACTGGTACTTGTACGTGGGCCGTCCGTGGTAGCTCTCCTAGACCCCGCCTATCCTTCCATATAAGGCCCTGGCCCTGAGGTCTGACAACAATGCCAGACTTGGCAAACACACATTTTCCAAGTCGGCAGTCTTGTCGAACCATCGACACCGTCCGGCCTTTGGACACATCGATTCCAACGGACTGGAGCCAATCAGTAATAATGTGTCCATAGGGCATGTAGATTGTGCGTCGTTCGGGCTCGCTATACGCTATGATGGAAAAGATAATGCATGCCGTGAGATTATACTCCAGATGGCGATGCATCGCATAAAGTAGCAAGCAATGATATGAACGGATCTCACTGAGAGGTTTGGAAGTGATCGACAAGATACAATTTGTGATAATCTTGAACAAGATGTAATCGGTAGGAGAGAGACAGAGTGCTGCAAAAGTAGGAAAATCAGGACCCAATTCATCAAGCCCGGCAGGGCGGGGATGTCCAAAGAAATCCTGATAGATAGAGTCAGGAGTAACGTCCGCAAATGGAGCCAACAGAGGGTCAGGGAGCTCGGGATATATCGAATACAGGTTGGGCGATCGACGACCTCCCAGATACTCCGCTAGAATGTCATAGGAGAAATCAAGAGTCCTTTTGGCGACTCGAGTAGTAAACTCGAAACCCCCCTAGGTCCCTGCTGAAGGTTGTTGTAAAACTCGGAGACAAGATCATAATTGATAGTCCTCTCCAGAGAGAGGAGAAAGCCAAGGTTGTAAAAGGTGACTATCTCCCTGATGGAGGGGCAGTGCTCGGATAGAAAAAGAACATCAATTGATCGACAAGTGAGTAACTTGAATGTGCGGGATTGGAAAGCCTGTTCACAGGCGGCATTGGGAAAGCGAGAACTTGAGGAAGGCTGATGCCTTCGGGAAGGTGCAGAGGAAGAAGGGGCTTTGCCTTTCGAGCTGCCCTCTATGGGTTCCTTTCCCTTAGACGATTTTCTAAAGGTTTGAATAGATCATGGCAAGAATTCGAATCAAGTGAATCATGATACAAGATTAAAGAATCACAAAATCAATACGTGAGTTGGTTATGGTATAGAATAATCAAGTGTACATGAAGCATTGAACAAGTGAGCAAAGTTGAATTGATCACAAGAACATAGGTTTAATCAAAGACCCAAGGTTTGATCACGAATAGATAATCACAAAGTAAGACATTTGATCAAAGGTAAGACACGACAAGGAAGAGTCACGGCCAAAACATGAGGTTACAACACAATAATAAAACACCAAAATGTGGTTAGCCTCAAATACATACTCTAAGAACTGATCTGAAAAAGAGACTAAACAAAAACGCTTACTTAGGTGCCATTGAAGGTTGGTGATGAAGATCTTGGAGTCTTGAAGAAGAGCCCGCGCAGGAGAAGGTTCTCGGCGCAAGAACTAAGCGCGAGACCTTGAGCAAGAAAGAACTTGCAGAAAACAGAGAGAAGTCTGCAGGATCGCACTCTCAGGATTGCACACGCACAGCAAGAGGGAGGAAGAGATTGCACGCGCAAGGAAGAAGGAGAGGGGGTTTTTGGCGCTGAAAGGTTTTGGTCGGCTAGGGCTTGGAAAGTGAAGAGAAATCGTGATTAAATATGTTGGTAGATCGGTCCACCAACCGCAATTTAATGCGATTGAACGGATCACCGTTCGATCTGGAAGCGCTCAGACCGATTAGGCTTCAGCCTGATCGGACTGACCTGGTCCTGATCGGTCGGGTGACCGATCAGGCAGGATCCTGATCGATCGGCTGATCGATCAGGAAGCGAACAGTAGGGTCGGATGATATTCGGGAAACCCCCCTGATCGGTCTGTGGACCGATCACCACAGAGTGCCAGATCGGTCCGGTGACCGATCCAGGCTAGCATAGAATGTTTGGACAGAATTTCGTTAAGTCTCTGTGACCCCTCTGATCGGTCTGTGGATCGATCACCACAGGAGAGAACCAGATCGGTCTGGGGACCGATCAGCCCTACGCCTGATCGGTCTAGTGACCGATCAGGGTTCCTGATACTCCCTGATACAATCTGAGACTTGCAGTTTCAGATTTTTACATGATTCCTGAAAGGATCTGATGAAAGATATCGATCTTGGAAGTGATCCCTTGACTATAATTAGTCCCTAAACAAGGATCAAAAGTCCTTATAGGTTTAACAATCACTTTGCTCCACCCAAGTGGAGTCAAACTCAATCAACACTCATTCAACAATTTCAATCAAGATTGTGCCAAATTCAAGTTTACAATCACGTTTCCTTGATCGGAATGTCCAAGTATGACCATGGAGCCAAATACACATATGTTATGTATTAGTTTTCCCCATACTT
>JAGFNQ010000127.1:58380-80072 GCA_024364735.1 Boesenbergia rotunda
ATCATAATCATCAACCTAAACTAAAATCGGTGTCAACACCAAAATAACAATCAGGGTCAGACTGCATCAACACGTCGTTCATCTAATATGTTGCCGTCGGTACTGAGCGTCTACTCCACAACAACAGTTGAGACTGGAGAAGCTAAAATTTCTTTTGCGATCACGGAGAGAACGGGAAAGCTTTGAGCCTTTTGTGACCACCACTTCAAGATATTGAAGTCTTCACTATCTGCTTCATTAAAAATCTAAAGAAGTTGTAAAATAATTCTCAAGTTCCTGTGTGGAACTTGAGGATCCTCGTGGACGTTTCGTCCGTTCTTTTAATAAAAGTTATGGTTTTATAAGTTTTAAATTAGTAGTAGTAGGTTGTTGTGTTTTAGAAATATTAGTTTGTGTTTCATATTTAACATAATATTGATTATAAAGATCATATAAATAATTTCTATTATTATATATAATATTAGCGGGATCCGGAGAGGAAGAATCTTTAATAGGAATTAAAGCGTCATAATATAAAGTTAACATTTCTTGTAAAACTTCTAATTTAAATCTAGGATCTAAAGCAAATTCAATTAAATAAATTTCAGGAATAAAATAAAAATATTTTTCCCATTTAATTTTTATAGCTAATACACATAAAGTTAAAACTTCATTATTTACATGTTCATTTAATATTAATACTATACTACAAAAATTCATTAAAATTAAATGAGCAGTGAGATAATAAACACCGAAAAGTTATTCAGTTGCATCGTTAAAAACTTTTAAAATTTCACAAATATTATTACAAATATTCCATTGTTGTGAAAATCAATATATATTAGTATTACTATTTTGTGCAAAAAATAAACATAATAAATCTTTATATTGAAAAGAATCTTGTAATAATTGATATGTTGAATTCCAACGTGTTGGAACATCACGTGGAAATTTTTTAGGCCGCATTCCATTAGCTTTACAAAACCTACCCTATTGTTTCATCATAGATGGATGAGACCATAAGTATGAAATTGCGGTTCTAATTAGTTGAATATAATTTTCTAAAAGTTTTAATCAATCTTGAACACATAAATTTAAAACATGACATACACAATGAATATAAAAAATTAAACCACCAATAACAGGTTGACAAATAAATTTTAGTTCATCTATAGAAGCGGTATTAGAACTAGCATTGTCTAATGATATTGAAAATATTTGATGAGTCAATCCATATTCTTCTAAAATTAAGTGTAATAATTGTGCAATGTTATGAGCAGTATGTGATTAATCAAAAACTCTATAAGCTAACAATCTTTTTTAGAGAATCCAAGAGTACTTATCAATCCAATGACATGTTACACCCATACAAGAATGAGTTTGCCAATGATCACTCCAAATATCGAAACATAAAGAAACTTTATTATTTAATTTACTAAATTCTTCAATTAAATTCTTTTTTCCTTGTTTTACTAATCTTTTAATTGTACGAGTAAGTGTAGTCCTAGGTACACGTTTAGCAGCAGAATTAAGAGATTGTTTACAAAAATCATCAAATGTGCATTTATATCCAAAACTAAAAGAAAGATGTTCTACGGAAACAAATTTAACTAATGATTCTCTTAATTTATTATTCGAATATAAAAATAAACCAGAATCAGTACTACTACCACTATAAAATCTAGATAATTGTGTTTGAGAGCGGTCAAGCCCATATTTCGTCGGGTGCTTCGTTTCTACATGTCGTTTCAACGACCCATAGGCGGCGCCGGCATAGAATTTGTAGGAAGCATTGCAATGCTTGTATTTTGCACGCAATTCTCCCGACGGATGTGTGACCTTCTCAAAATGTTTAGTGAAAATACACGATTTTAAAGGATAATTTTCCCGAACATTAGAAGTAATCACATCGGTACTTCCTTGTGTTTCGGGGATCGGAGGGCGTTGGGGCTGAGCCTTGATCTCATCATCGGTGGATTGAATTTGAAGGTTGGGATCCTCGTATGCTATTTCTTTTCACTTCCAAGATCGAGATGATGAAGTTCCGTGACCTCCTTCCATTATCGTCGAAAAATGAAGAACACGGAGAGAAGTTGAGAGTTAGAGATTTGAGAATGAGAGATTGAGAGAAGAGAAGTTGTGTTGTGTGTGAAAATGATGAAATGAGCTCCCTATTTATAGAGTTCGGATCATAACGGTTACTAAATCATAGCCATTGATCAAAAAACGGTCAAATGATCTCATCCGTCGAAAAAATAAAAAAAAAAAAACCATCCAAAGGCACTGAATCGGCGGTTCAGTGCCGTTGGAACCGACGATTAACCGTCAGTTCAGGCGAACCGGCGATTAACAGCCGGTTTGCGATTTCTGGTTGCTGGAATCGAAACCGGCCCGGCATCCTACCGGGTTGGTTCCGGTTTGACGAACCGGGTCAATGGGCCACCCGGCCCGTTGACCCGGGCCGGTTCCGGGCTGGACCCGACCAGGGTCGGGTCTACTAATATGTCTTGTAACTGATGTCTAGGCAGACTAATATGTCTAGTAACTGATGCTTAGTGCCTAGGCGACGGTCCACCTATAAATTTTTAGAACACTGCCCTACAATTTCAATCAAGTTTCGAACATTTAACACTCATGCAAACAATTCTATCATACTTGCATAACAAGTGTAAAGTTTTTTTTTATTACCTCGGCGCTTATTTTTTCTCTTCTTCGTTTTTTTTTTCTTTTCTTTTTTTTTCTCTTATTGTTTTTTCAACATGTCATGCATTACACTATGCTCATCCCAACAAACAAATTGTTTGATTTTCCCGTGATGATCAAGCCGTTATTTCTTTGACGCGTTGAGATGGGCCTACTCGACTATGGTCGGCTAGCTAATTGGACCGATCATCATTATACTATCATTCTAATGATACAATTAGATCAGAGCAGTTCGAAACCTCAATTTAGTTCGACTTAAAATCCACCACCTTTCGAAAATCAAAAACATCCATTTGTATTAGGAATCGAGTTGAATATATTTAAAGTGCGAATATGCAAATTGTATATCATATTCGAATTCGAAGTTTAAAAATATAAACAATTTTGGTTGAGCTCCGTTCGAAATAGAATTCGATCTCAATAGAATTGTTCAAATTTTGATTCGAGCAGAATTAAATTATAATTTAAAATAATTTAAATTTGAGTTCGATTAAATTTGAACAGATTAAATTTAAATTTGAAATAATTTATATTATTTAAATCTTTATTTGAGTTTAAGGGTGAGTTAAAATTTGATTAAATTGAATTAACCGACCGAACTTAAAAGTTCGGTTCAGTTAATTCGGAAGTTTATTTTTTTTCAAAAATATCAATTATATTGGTTTATTCGATTCGGTTTCGAAAATCAAAATTCGATTAAACCGATTAAACTGATATTTTGAATTGAACCGAATTAAATCAGAATTGAACCAAATAAGAAGTAAACCAAATCGAGCCAAATCGCAATCGAACCAAACCGAAATCAAAGAAAATTGATATTATAAGTTGAAACGAATCAAATCGGAACAAATCAAATCGATATTATAAGTTAAACCGAATCAAATTGGAATCAAATTAGAACCAAATCAAATCGAACTGAAAAATTTGATTATTTCGGTCAAAAACTAAATTAATCGATATTTTATCGATTCAGTCGATTCAGTTTTTGGAAAGTTCCGTTCGATTGATTTGAAAAAAATTCGGTCGATTTGATTTTGGATTTAATCAGTTCAGTTATTTTGGTTTGAACCGATTGCACAAGTATATTTGAGCCTATTTAAATTAAATTATATAAAAATAATTAGAATTTGATATGAGTTCGATTCATGATTAACTCATGAGCAATTGAACATATATTATGAGTTCAAATTAGATTGGAAAAAATATTAAATATCTTTGAATTCCATTTTAATTCGATCGAATAATTTTTTGAACCGATTCAAAAATTCATGAACAAATTCGATTCGTTTACAAACGATGAAAATGCACAAGCTTGCACAATACGTCAAGAGGAAAATGCTAGGAACGAACGAAGAGTAAACGCATGGTAAACTTATACTTATCCCCTCTTTTAGCATCCAAAACAAAGGGCATTTTACTGACGTATTAACCTTTTCAACTATCTAAATTTTAGCATGCCTAAGTACTTATTCATTAGGGATGTAATTTTCTTTGAACTCGATTGACAATTTAATATCCGACTCGAATGACAAAGAATATAGAAGGAGTATTGATATTCGATATTAAATCTTCTTAAAATTTATTAATTATTTTTTTAATATTAGGAGTATACTATATAAATGTTTAATCTATTTTTTAATTATATATATATATATATATATATATATATATATATATATATATATATATATATATATATACAAAAAAAGGGTATTCTGCGACAAACTTTTGCGACGAAAAATTTTCGTCGCAGATTAGAGATAAATTTTGCGACAAAAATGATATTCGTTGCTAATTTCAACAAATTTTGTGACGAAAACTTTAATGTCGCCAATTAGCGACAAAAATTTTTCGTTGCGAAATTTATTGCGCTTTTACGACAAAAATAATTATTCGACGCAAAATTTCCAACAAATTTTTTTTCATTGCAAAATTTACGACGAATTTCATATTAGTCGCAAATTTGCAACAATTTTGCAACGAAAAAAAATTTGTTGCAAATTTTGCGATGAAAATTAATATTCGTTGCAAACTTTGCAACAATATTTTTTTCGTTGTAAAATCGTTGCAAAATTTTCGACGAATTTAAAATTTATCGCAAACTTACAACAAATATTTAATTTATCGTAAAAATATAATTCGTCGCAAAATTTGGACGATAATTATTTTGCAATTAAACGGTATTTGTTTTGATTTTTTAAAAATACAATTCTGTGAAGAATTTCAAAATTCGTCCCTAATCTGCGACGAATTTGGAAATTCGTCGCAGAATTTGGGACGAATTCTGAAATTCGTCGCAGAATTAAATTTTAAAAAAAACCCTAAATACCTTCAAATAATGATAAATAAACGTACGGAACTCCGAATTTCATGAAATAAGTTTCTACGTGCTCGTAGCGATTTTATCATGAAATAAATGACGTCAAACTTAAATTTTACAGGATAAATTTATTTATTTTTTTTTTAAAGCCACAAAATATATTTTCCAAGTAAATAATTTTTAGAAGATTACAAATAATAATATATTATGTAAAATTTAAGTTTGAGGTCATTTATATCTCGAGAATATCGATACGTGTAAGCAGAAACTCGTTTCGTTAAATTTCGAGTTCTGTAGGTCCATATATTGAATTTATTAATATTCTTTTGGTTTATTTAAAAATAATTATTTGCGACGAATTTGGAAATTCGTCGCAGATTTGGGACGAATTTGGAATTTTGTTGTAGATTTGGGACGAATTTAGAAATTCGTCGCAAATTTAGAAAATCCGAAATACATTCGAAATGTCGCAGATTGATACAGAACTCGGAATGATATGACACAAGTTTCTACGAGTTCGTATCGACGTCCTCGTGATACAAATGATCTTAAAAGCAAATTTCAATAACAATTTTAGGGATAAATGAAGCATTAATATGAAATTGTTTATAACCGTTTTAGACTTAGAAATTTTTAACTAAGTGAATCGCCGATATAAATAATGAACTATGAAAAAAAATATATTAATAGAAATTCATATTTGTGGTCGTTTAGCTCATCAGGGGATCAATACGAACTTATAGAAACTTGTTTCATTAAATTCCGAGTTTTCTAGGCCCATCTACGATAGTTAAACGGTATTTGTTTTGATTTTTTAAAAATATAATTCTGCGACGAATTTCAAAATTCAGAATTTCAAAATTCGTGCCTAATCTACGATGAATTTGGAAATTCGTCGCAGAATTAAATTTTTAAAAAGAATCCTAAATACCTTCAAAAAATGAAAGTACGGAGCTCCGAATTTCATGAAATAAGTTTCTATGTGCTCGTAGCGATTTCATCATGAAATAAATGACGTCAAACTTAAATTTTATCGGATAAATTTATAGAAATTTTTTTTTAAAGCAACTAAATATATTTTCCAAGTAAATAATATTTAGAAAATTACAAATAAAAATATATTATGTAAAATTTAAGTTTGAGGTCATTTATATCATGAGAATATCGATACGAGCAAGTAGAAACTCGTTTCGTTAAATTTCGAATTCTATAGGTCCATATATTAAATTTATTTTTATTCTTTTGGTTTATTTAAAAATAATTATTTGTGACGAATTTCGAAATTCATCACAAAATTTGGAACGAATTTGGAAATTCGTCGCAAATTTTGAGACGAACTTAGAAATTTGTCGCAGATTTGGGAATTCGTTTATTTATGATTTTTAGAAGGCAATTAGATTTTTTTGAAAAAAAATTATTTTTGTGACGAATTTCAAAATTCATCCATAATTTGCGACGAATTTCAAATTTGTCGTAGAATCTGAGACGAATTTTCAAATTCGTCGCTAAATTATTTTTTTACAAAAAACCCTAAATGCCTTAAACAAATTATAAATAAACGTATGAATCTCGGAATTTGATGAAACGAGTTTCCACATATTTATATCGATTTTCTCGTGATATAAATAACCTCAAACTTAAATTTAACCTACTAGATTTATTTTAAAAATTTTTAAAGCAACCAAATTTTGTTTTCAATTAAATAATATATAAAAAATTTCAAATAAAATTATATTATGTAAAATTTATGTTGAGGTCATTTATATTATGAGGATATGGATGTGAACACATAAAAATTTATTTATATAAAATCCGAATATGGTATATTATTATACATTATTTTGAAGGTATTTAAGATTTTTTTTAAAAAAATCAATTTGATCGGCGACAAAAAAAATTTTTTGTCGCAAAATCTTAATTATATATACCCCACTTCTGCTTTTGCCCTGGTTAATTTTGGCTTTCGGCGGCTGTGTGGCGCGCGCGCTCCTTCCTGCATCACGTTCTCCGACGTAAGTGTCTTTCGCCTTTCTCTTCTTTCTCCGATCTGTCATCTGCGGTGGCGGGAGGCTGTGTGAAGCGTTGCGAGTAGCGTCGGGCGGCCCTGGCCGGCAGCGGCCGCGCGTTACCGGCCGCCCTCGCGCGGTACCGGCCACGCGCGGTCGCGGTCGCGGTCGCTCTCACCTCGCGCGCTACCGGCCTCGAGCGGCCGAGCTTCCTCGCGCGCTACCGGCCGTGCTCGCGCGATACCGGCCGCGTGCGGTACCGCGCGCGCTCATCCGGCCGCGCGCGGAGCCGCGCGCACGGCCTCGGGCGCGCTTCCGGCCGCGCGCGCGCGCCCTCGCGCGTGCGCGGCCGCGCTCGCGCGTTAGCGGCCGCGCGCGGCCGCGCTCGCGCGTTAGCGGCCGCGCGCGGCCGCGCTCGCGCGTTTCCGGCCGTGCGCGGCCGCGCTCTCGTGTTTCCGGGCGGTCGCGGCCTGTCGCACGAGGCCGACCCTGGACCGGGCCCGGCCTGGTCTGGCTGGTCCGGGCCGGGCCCGTTCGGACTGCGCTGGGCTGGTCCGGGCCTTGCTGGGCCGGGCCAAGCTTATCAAGTCCGGGTTTGCTTGGGCCACCTCGTCCATCATCGGATTTTACAATTGAAAATGTGATATATATATATATATATATATATATATATATATATTTGACTGTTAATATTTTTTGCATAGGTCTTAAGTAGACGTGTTTAGGAGTGACCTTTGTTTGGTATCTCTATTCCTTTTTTCATTGTTTATTATTGTGGTTAATGATTAGTATAATGTTTGATACTAAGTATGAGTGTTTTATAAGATTAGGTTTTTTTATTTTATATTAATTTTTAAAAATATGTGTTTACTTGTATTATAAAATACAATTAGGACATTGTTTGAATGATCATTTATTTATTTTTGTTTGCGTGCGATTAACTAATTTATCGATTTAGGATATTAATTAATTAATTCTTAACTTTATTAAAAACTAATTATTTAATTTATTTAAATCTTAAATTTATTTTTCATTCGAAATTTCAGAAATTATTTATTTTAAATTAATAAAATCATTAAATAATTAATTTGAATAATCTATAATTAATTATTTAATTTATTTAATTTATTTGGTTGTGATATGAAATTAAATTAATTTTACAATTTATACAGTTGTGATATGAATAATTAATACTTAATTCAAGATTATGATATTAATTAATCTTAACTGAATAATTTAATTAGCTAACTGTTAATTTTTAAATGTTAATTTATATATTAATTAATAAATTTAATTAACTAAGTTCAAAAGAATTTTGAAATGAGAGAAATTTGATTGTTGGGCTGTTTGTAAAATGAAAGTACGGAAAAAAAATTGAGAAACGTTAGGAAGACATTACATATCAACAAGAATAAGTTGTAAATACATTTCAGGAATATATTATTCAAACATTACGAGATCCAGTGTAGTGATAAATGTGGATGCAAGTGAAATTAATGATGATGATGCTGCTGCTGATGATGAGAATGCGGATGTTGATGAGGATGAGGAGGTGGAGGATGATGATGACAATGACAATGAGGATTAATATTTTTTTCTATGTATAAATAATATATAAATTTATAAAACTTATTGCTCAATTTTTTTTATAGTTGATATCTCATTTGTAATTTTATATATATTATCTGTTAATGCTTTATATTTCTTGCTATTTATAGGTCATTACCGGTGATATCAGTGTCGTCGCATTTACTCATTTTCTTTATCTATATAAATATAGTAAGTTTTTTTTATATTAATTGTTATGTATACAAATATCTATATTATGTTTTTCTTGCTATTTATAGGTCATTACAAGTTATATTCTCTTTATCTGTTAATGCTTTACTGTTTATTTGCTTTTAATAGGATTGAGGAGATATATGAGTTTCACTGTTTGCTTTTAATAAGATTGAGAAGATATATGAGTTTCATTGTTTGAAAATGTAAGTATAAACTTTTGCATTCACTTTGTTACAGATGAGTATCCTTAATTTTTAGATAACTCTCAATTTATTCCTTAAGTTATTCTTTTATGATTTCATGACATCAATTTTTATTATTATATTTCGTTGTATCAGGTTGAAGCATCAAAGTAAAATATGAGGTATTTTTTTTATTACTTGTTAATGTTCACTGATATTGCTTAAATTGTTAATGTTTACTGAGATTGCTTAAATTTTTGTTAACAAGATAAATATTTCTTTTAAGAATAAATTCTCATAGTTTATCTTATTTTTTATGCACCATTATATTTTTTTAGTCTTAAATCTTATAGTTCAATTTCAATAACAGAGATAGTTCTCATTTTCTAGGCTTCTAGTAAATTTTCATTTTCTATATTTATTTGATATATATACTTCTTTGTACAGTTAAGTTTTATACTGTCTGTACTAATATAGAAGTTTGACTTTCTTTGATGGTCCTTATATTGCGATCCTCAATAATAGTATTGCATATGAGCATGGAGGTTTTATGCTATCTACATTGTTACCTGTATTATTTTTTTTATTGTATTCAATAAAAGTATCACACATTTTATTTATTATTTTCTCTAGATTGTTGTTCCACTTCATTAATATCTTATTTTTTTTCTTCAATGTTTTCAGGTACCATAAAGATCATTTTGACGGACAAGTTCAAGCTATCTTCTCTCCTTTTTCGCTGACACCTTGAAGCATGCTGAGATTTTTGTAATAAGAAATGTATTTTATTGATACCTAATAATTATACCAGTCATTTTTTTTGATTGATATTGACTTTTTCTATGTAAATTATTATATTTATTGCTTGTCATTTTATTAACATGTACAATATTATATTTATTGTATTTATTTTCTTTTAAGCTATGGCTTAGCTTTGATTTTTCTCTATTAGATTTTCTTTTTTATTTAATTTTGTTATTGATGGATAATCAATTAGAGTGTAAAATAACATAAATACTCATCTTGATTTTAATTATTTGAGATTTGTTTTGTTAAAATCTTATTATTTAAAAATATATATTTTAAAAAATTTATTTATTTTGCAATGAAATTTGTAACGAATGTATTTTCGTCACAAAATTATCGAAATTACTGTATTGAAAAATTACGATGAATTTTGAAATTGTTGTTAAGTTGCAAATTTTGCGACTAATTTTTTAATTCGTTGCAGATTTTGCGACGAATTTTTAAATTTGTCGCAGAATTTTTAACAAATTTTGTAATTTGTTCCAAAATTTGCGACGAATTTAAAAATTTGTCGCAAAATCTAGGACAAAATTAAAACATCGTCGCGGAATCTGCGACAAATTACAAAGTTTGTCGCTGACTCTGCGACAAATTTTGTAATTCGTCGCAGAATCTGCGACGAATATATAAATTCATTGCAACAAATCAACGACAAAAAAAAAATTTGTCGCAGATTTTGCAACAAATTTATATTTTTGTCCCAAAAAATTTGCGACAAATTCTAAAATTTATCGCAAAATCAGCGACCAATTTAGTAATTCGTCGCAGATATTTTACAACGAATTTGGAAATTCGTCGCAGATATTTTGCGACAAATTTTTAAATTTGTTGCAGTTTTTGCAACAAAAATTTATGTTTTCGTTGCAGAAAATCTGTGACAAATTTTGTTATTTTTTGCAAAATTTGTGATATATTTTTAATTTGTCGGAAATAATCTGCGATAAATTTTAAAATTCGTCGCAAATTTTGCGACAAATATAATAATTCGTCGCAGTATTTTTGCGACGAATTTGAAAGTTTGTCGCTGAATATGCGACAAATTTCAGAATTCGTCGCAGATTCTGTGACGAATTTCGCTATTTGTCGCAGATTCTGTGACGAATTTTATATTCGTCGCAGAAATTGCGACAAATGTTAGTATTTTTGCGACGAATTTGAAAGTTTGTCGCCGAATCTGCGACAAATTTCAGAATTCGTCGCAGATTCTCCGACGAATTTTGCTATTTGCCGCAGATTCTGCGACAAATTTTATATTCGTCGCTGAAATTGCGACAAATGTTGAAAAAAATTGCGATAAATTTTACGACGAAAATTGAATTTGTCGCAGATTCTGCGACAAACTTTCAACTCGTTGCAAAAATACTGCCACGAATTATTATGTTTGTCGTAAAATTTGCGACGAATTTTAAAATTTGTCGCAGATTATTTTCGACAAATTTTGCGATGAAAAATAAATTTGTCGCAAATTTGGCGACGAATTCTTTTTTTTTTTGTCGCAGGATTCTGGGACGACTATTTGGCGACGAATTTTTTTTCGTCGCCAAATTTGTCCAAAAATTTTTTTGCGACGAATTTTTTATAAAACTTCGTCGCAAAATTCGTCGCAAAATCGACTATTTTTTGTAGTGTATATAGGGTTGGAAAGCCCGTGCCTGGTATAAGCGATGAAGAAGTCGGGACTTGGCATAACCTCTTATTTCGGGCTCCGGGCCCTCCGCGGGGGTCGCACTCTGGAAGGTTGGGCCTTTCCCCGGGAAGGAGGGCCCCGAGGGCATTTCAGGAAATAACGAATCTGAAGACCCCTGAGCCCGCCTCTGGATGCGAAGTTCCCGCAATTACCGACCTCGGAAGCCCCGAGGGCCGTGACTAAAGAAAGAGTGATAAGGACGCGGACTATTTCAAAAGAATATCCCTTTATCACCGAAAGCGGCGGAAGCGACCTGAATCTCGAAAACGTGGACGCCATAAGGGAGGCACGATCAGTCGGCCTGCACGGGTATAAAAGGTAGTTCAATCCCTCCGGTAAGGGGGTTACGATCTCTCATCTCTGCACATTTCTTTTCTTTGGCACCACTATTCATTTACCCTACTAACTTGAGCGTCAGAGTGGACTCCACCGGACCCCTGCCGGCATGCCCCCTAACGCCTGTGTTACTCTCGCAGGATTCCCTCGTTCCTCGGTGACATAGCGACCTCCGCAGGGGCTGATCCTCAGTGACTGGCCATCGTCGACGACTCCTTCCGGAACAAATTTGGCGCCGTCTGTGGGAAACAACAAAGCACCTGAAAGAGCGCCAATGGCAGGACCGGAGGAACAACCCCTCACCCTCACGCAAGAGGAATTTGACCGCCGGATAGCTGACGCCATCAAGGAAGCCTTGGAGCAACACCAAATCGAACAGGCGGCCCTGCAACCAGCGGGTCTGGCGAGGGAGGAGATCCCCAAAATCTCCGCCTCGCCCTCCAGAAGGTCTGTGACCCCTGTGGGGTGACTTGAAGGCGTAGCCCAAGGGCCCCATAGGGAATCCCCTGTAAAGGGGGAGAAAGCCCACTCAGTAGCCTCTAGTGCTCAGAGGCATGATGACGGACCAGGAAGGAGGGATGAACTCAAGATCTTTCAAAAGACTTCATCCACCCCTTTCTCATAAGAGATTGTGGAAGACCCCATGCCGAAGCAGTTTCGTGGGCCGGGGATCCCTAAGTATGATGGGAAGACAGATCCCGCAGATCACGTCCGTAAGTTCGAAAATGCGGCGCTTCTGCACCAATATACTGATGGAGTAAAGTGTCGGGTGTTTTTGAACAGCTTGTCGGGAGCCGCGCAACGGTGGTTTCAGAGGCTGCCCCAAGGTTCCATCAACTCCTTCGCGGAGTTCAGAACGACCTTTCTCCACCCCTTTGCGAGTAGCCGGCGCTACCAAAAGACAACGCTCAACTTGTTCGCCCTTAAGCAAAAGCCTAAGGAACCGCTCAAGGAGTACATACAGAGGTTCAACCGGGTGACACAGGATGTACCTAGCGTAACATCGGAGATACTCGTCAACGCCTGCACCCAAGGGCTCGCGGAAGGAGACTTCTTCCGATCCCTGGTGAAGAAGCCCCCGCTAGTTTCGATGACCTGCTGGGGTGCTCGGTCAAGCATGTCAACGTAGAGGAAGTGCAGTACGCCCGATGCAAGGATCCAGCCGGAGCTCCTCCTCCCGCGGCTCCCCGGTCGGATAGGAAGGAGCCCCCAGCTCCGGTGAGGGGAAAAGACCTGCCGCCCGAAAGGGATCACTGGACGGGCAGGCGTCGGTTGGTGGAGACAGTGGACATTGAGCCGCCGGAGACATCGTCTAAGTACTGCAATTACCATGGCAGTTCGACTCATTCCACAGAAGAGTGACATGCCCTGAAGAAGAAGTTCCCTGAGGAAGCGGATGCCAAACCGCGTAGAAAGTGGAACAAGTCAGGGTACCACCGAAGGTCGCCACGATGAAGCCCTTCCCCACGACGACGGTCGGCCAGGGAAAATGAAATCCGACCGCGGTCCCGATCGCGATCTAGAGGCAGGAGCCGAGGACCCGCACCCTGAAGATCCCCCTCCCTGGAGAAAGATCCTCAAAAGGGCAAAGTTCCTATGCGAGGCTCCCCCTCGGGTCATGTAGGGGTCATCTCTGGAGGGCCTACTGAGGGCGACTCTAACCGAGCCCGGAAGTCATACACCCGACAGTTGGGAAATTACTCCATCAGGACAAGCCGAAGATCGGGGACGGGCCCAACCATCTCGTTTGGACCATTCGACCTCGAGGAAGTAGAAGCCCCACATGAGGACGCCATAGTGATTGTGGCTTGCATCGCCAACTATGAGGTAAAATGCATCTTCGTGGACACAGGAAGTTCCGTGAATATCCTATACAGGGCGGCCTGGGAGCAGATGCAGATAGACGAGGCTGAGTTGATCCCTGTCTCGACCCCCTTGTTTGGCTTCACGGGGTATCGCGTACAGCCGTTAGGACAGATTACCTTGTCACTCTCGTTGGGCAGCGATAGGCTCGAGAGAACCCGGAGGTCTCCTTTCCTAATTGTGGACGCACCTTCCTCCTATAATGCCATCTTGGGTCGACCAACGCTCAGTATCTTCCAGGCGGTGGTCTCTGTATATCACCAGAAGATCAAGTTCCCGGTGGGCGATCGAGTGGTGCAAGTTCAAGGAAATCAACTCGTTTTGCGAAGGTGCTATGGTGGGGAGGTCAAGACTGAGTCTAGGAAGAACCCCCGTGGACTGGAAGAATAACTCCGGAAGAGATCTTAGTTTGGTTAAGGGCCCCGGTCCCTAATGTCCTAGTAAGATCTGGAATTTGCTTAGTACAATTGTCTATGTCTTGCTGTGGGTTTGCAGCCGAGTCAAGTAATAAAATTGAATGCTTCTTTTCAAAATAACAAATGTACGTCCAAGTAATTCAAGACCCTAATGCCCTGCGGTCCAGCCGACGCCCGGGGTACTTAGTGTAGGATCGGGTCGACCGGCTAGAGGGGGGTGAATAGAGGGTTTATTAAAAATAAGCACTAACACTCGTCTTTAAAAAAAAATAAACTTGGTTGCAACAGAGTCGTTGCTTCCAAGGCAGTTGATGCTCAAACAGAAACTCCTTAAGGCGGAGAAGCCTTTACAGTTGTAGCACAGAGAAAGCTTAGAGAGAAAGAGAGTTTACAACTCAATGAATTTTTGTTGAATTAAAATCTCTAAGCCTATTTATAGGTTGAGTGATGATCCTGTCGCCGAGCGGAGTGGAGCCGCAACCGGATGACGGTGTAGAGATGAATGCCGCGGATGCTGACTGGACGCCTTCGTTCAGAATGACGGCGAGTGGGGGGTGTCCTCCGACCGGACGCAAGTAGATGTTGCCGGGTGCACCTTCAACCGGATGGAAGTAGACCTGCTTGAGGAAGATGACTGTTAGCAACCTAGCCGGGAGACGTCCCGGCAAGGCCCTCTGACGGTCAAGTCAGTACTCCGATGAACAGGAAAAATAATGGAGCACTGGAGACGAGGGGCTTCGCGCCTACCTGATAATGAGGAGGGGAGGAGCTTATATAGCCGGGGAAAAGGACCAAGTCTGACCCGTGTCAGGATTCTCTGACCGGGTGTTAGGATTCTCTGACGGGGTCAGGGAATATTGTATGATTATGTCGATTTGTAGCCAACATTCCTTGTCGTATACTACTTGTCTTATGTGAGGACAAAGACAGGTTTCTGTAAATCTTAGACCGGCGCCGCCTGACACCAACGGCGTGACAGGGCGGCGTGCCAGGGAGTGTCAGTTCACATGAGTGGTGACAGCCTGTTATCTGCAGCTGGTGCAGGTGTGTTTTGTCTTTACCCCAGGGTAATTCCGAGAGAGTGCCCGAGTGGGCACAGGGACGGCACGCCCGGATGGATGTCGAGCATGGGTGTAAAGGACTGCCGGGCGGATGCACTCGGTTGACCGAGACACGTAAGCCTTAATGTGGTCGGGCGGAAATACCCGGATAAAAGAGGTATAATAACCTTATGATGGCAGGCCGGGCTTGACCGGCCGGATGAACCGCTACATTTATTCTGATCGGCCGCCTTGAGTCCGACCGGCCGGCATAGACCCTGGGTCCGGTTAGGGTGTCAAGCTGGCTACCCTTACAATGACGTGGACCCTAAAGTTGGCCAGGCCGTTTGCCACGTTGGCTGTCCGTACGGTGCCAAAGATAGGGCGGGATCAATAGCCTTCCCCTCAAGTCTAGTCGAAGGAGGCGATCAGTCCGACTGACTGGACTACAAGTGTGTACAACCATGCTGCGGCCGAGCGATTTTGCCCTTTTAATATCCGGCCGGCTTAACGCGATGCTCCCCAGCTGGTGCTATGTATGCCTGCCCTGTCTGGGCAGAAGAAGATTGTTAGTCGAGAGGGGCGTGGGCCGCCACGCACCCGACTCTTTTTTAACGAGGTCGTCCAACTGGATGATGCATGATAGAGGAGCGTGGGCCGCCACGCATCCCGACTAGCCATTGACATGATGAAGATGTCCGGGTGGATGAAGATTTTGACCGGAGGAACGTGGGCCGCCACGTCCTCGTAAATTGTTAATGTGTCCGACCGGACGAATGTTGTTAGTCGATGAGAGGTATGCTGAATACGTTTGGGCGGGAGAATGTTTGCCTTGAGTCGCAAGAATTGTGGAGTGCCACGCGCCCCAAGGCGATTTTCTCGTGATTGCCTGTGTCAGTCGATTAATGGAGACGTGACATTCTAAGTCGAATGAGGTGAGGTGATATGCCCGATGCGACCGGCGCCTTAACGGCATCACCTCCGCTTTAATGATCCGGGCCACGTGGCGCACGCTGGTTGGCCGACCGGGATGCGATTTATCCCCATGATTACGAGCTTTTAATGGCCATTAACGCGCGTAATTCTTTCCGCCACGCGGCAGCTTTCGGCTGGCCGACACGACGACGCGCCCTATCGCCGCTGCAGGCGACGTCAGCGCCTGTGGCGCGTCTTTTCGAGGCTGATCGTGGGACGCCTCAACGGCATGGATGAGGCGATCTCCGTACACGTGGATCGCCATCGGACGGTCTCCCTTCTTTCGGCCTAGCTATAAATAGGCCTTCCTATTCGCCGAAACCCTCATTTGCTTCTCCACTGTTCTCTCTCTAACTCGGTGCTTCTCGCTCCTTGCCGCCGTCTTCGCGTGTCGCCGCCGCCCTCGTGCTTCTCCGCCTGTTAATCCTTTCCGCCACCACCTACGGTCAGATTCTCCCTTTTCTTCCCTTTCTTTCTGCTCCATGGCTGCCTCTATGTGGTATACCTCCGTCGAGTCTTCCCTTCACGACGAGACTGTCTCCGATCTCCGACTGGCCTATGATATCCCTGAAAACTACCACATCGCCGTTCCTACAAAGGCTGACAGGCCACACAAGCCCCCGGCCGGCTTCTTTGTGTTTTTCCGGGACCAACATACGTCTGGCCTGCGCTACCCTCTTCATCCCTTTATTGTAGACTTCTGTAACTTTTTCCATGTGCCTATCTTCCATCTTTCTCCCAATGCCGTTCGCATATTGTGTAACATAATAGTTCTCTTTACCCTTTACCGAGTCCCCCTCCAACCGAAGGTTCTTTATTTCTTTTATTACCCGAAGAAACAGGAGGCCGGGAATTTCTTTCTCCAAGCCCGGGCCAAATTATCCATAGTGGAGAATATTCCTTCCTCGAATAAGGGATGGAAAACCCATTTCTTCTTCATAAGCCCTCCGACCAGCCCTGGGTTCCCGATCGGATGGGTTGAAGACATGCCCCCTATAACTCCCTTAAGAAATTTTAAATCCGACCCCTTATTTACCATGGCTGTTTCTCGACTCGGGGGCCTCCGCTTCGATGGCATGAAACTTCTCAACGACGCCGTCTTGTATATATTTGGGCTAAGCCGAGTGCCTGCCGCCTTGCCCGATACCTTCTGTAAGTCATTTTTTGTTTCGTACTTCTTTTTCCCTAACTCAATATCTTCTGATTTTGCAGCCAAGATGATGTGGGAAGCGGCCCTCGATGAGGCCATGGGCAATGAAGACGAAGAGTTAAACGCCCGGGCGGCCGAACAACTACGCCTGTGCCAGGCCGGTCTGTCCGACCAACCTCCGATTCCTGAGACCGCGAAGCCCGCCCCTCCGGCTCCTTCTGCCCAACCAGCGGCGACCGGTTCTATGGAGTCGGTCGGCTCATCAAAATCTTCTGCCTCTGCAAGATCCTCCGGCAAGCAGAAGGTTCAGCCTTCCATGCAGAAGTCCCTGCCTTCCAAGCGGAAGGCCAGCGCTTCTATCCGTATTGAGGAACCGGCGGAGGTAGACCCGTCCTCTTCTGATTCTCCTGATCCGCAACCTTTGCAGAGGCGCCCGAGGACTTCTGCGTCGGGCTCTCGCTCCCAGCCTGCAGAGGCAACTGCCAGCCCGGCTAGAGCGAGCCGGTCAGCTGACGCACCGGGTTCGTCTCGCTCGGGGGGACAACGTTCGCAGCCGAGTGGCTATGGCATATATCTCCCCTCGGCCGACCCAGTGGCCCCCTTCGAAGTCCAGCAGCGGCTTACCCTTTACGGGGAATTGGCGGACTGCTGGGAGCAGGGTATGAGGGAGGGGACTTCCAGACCCCCGATCCGACTGACCGACCAATTCATGCAGGACGCTACGCATGTAAGTCCGATGCTTCGATGCTTAATTAACTTGCTTCTTTCTAACATTTTTATTGTAGTTTTGGGCCTCCTGCTCGAGCGTCGCCTATGCCTTGGTTATCAACACCAGGGGACGCCGAGCGGCCGAGCGGCCGAGCGGCGGCTCGAGGAATGGGAGCTCCGCCAGGCGCACGCGAACTTACCGGCCGGCGAGGAGGGCACAGCTATTCTCCGTTCGGAGATACTGGACCTTAAGGAGAAACTCCGTTCCGCCGAGGCGCTACTGACGGAGGAAACCACCCGAGCGGAGGCAGCCGAGCGGGCATATGCCCGGTCTTCCTCCCTGCACGCGACCCTTGAGCAGGAGAGGAAGAAGGCTATGGACAGGCAGCGCCGTGCCCGATCGGATCTCGACAAGCAGACTGCCGAGGCCCAAACCTTGAAGGCGGAACTAGACACGCTGATGAAGTCTTCGGAGGAGCTTCGCACGACCCTGAACGAAAAAGAGCAGGAGCTGGCGACTCGGGAGTCGGACTTAAATGCCAAGGAGAAGGCTTTAGACTTACGAGGAGACGAGCTCCGTTTGTCTGAAGGTCTGCTGGCTTCTCAAGCCGTTGCCTTGGAGGACAAGGACAAGGAGTTAGCTAACCTCCGGGCGGAAATTGACAACCTGAAGCTGTATCAAGCAGGCGAGCCCGCCCGGATGGACGCACATCGCCTGGCTTACATTAACTCTAAAGAGTTCGGCAAGCAGCTGGGCAAGCGGACATCTGGTATGTTCAAGATGGGCTTAGACAGCGCTGTTCTGCAGCTCCAAGAGAGCGGCCATCTGCCTGCCGACCTTCCTATCAATGCCGTCCAAGTGAGCCGGGTCAAGGAGCTACTCCCTAAAGACTTCTTCCAGCCCTTTACCTAAATTTTAACCGTGTAATCCTGAGCCGCTGGTTGGGGCTCTCCTTTTTGTAATGCTTCCGAGTCAACTGCAATGAAAAGCCTTTTCCTTCTACGTGTTACTTTAGATAATGACTAAGCATATGTTGCTGATCAACTAGCCAGGTGGGGGATATGGATCACCTTAAACCCGACCAGAGCCGAATTAAGCGCAGGAAAAATGGTTGTGTAAGGTAGACGACTGGTTGATCTGACTAAGGTGAGTCACCACCCGTCCGATCGGATTCTGATTCAGGTTTCTGGGTGGGCTGTTGTCTTAATCAGTCGCCGACCCAGGCTTCTGAAGGAAATCAATCTTCCGCATGGGCCGCCACGCTTCCGATCGGGCACCTCTTCAGGCTTCCGGATGGGCCAATCTTCCACGTGGGCCGCCACGCTTCCGACCGGGAACCAATCCAGGCTTCCGAGTGGGCCAATCTTCCACGTGGGCCGCCACGCTTCCGACCGGGAACCAATCCAGGCTTCCGAGTGGGCTGACGCTCTCGGTCAGTCGCCGACTCAGGCTTCCAAAGGGAACCAATCTTCTGCGTGGGCCGCCACGCATTCGATCGGGAACCAATTCGGGCTTCCGAGTGGGCTGATGTTTCCAATCAGTAACCAACTCAGGCTTCCGAAGGGAGCCAATCTTCTGCGTGGAACGCCACGCATCCGACCGGGCACCTCTTCAGGCTTCCGGATGGACCTATCTTCCACGTGGGCCGCCACGCTTCCGACCGGGAACCAATCCAGGCTTCTAAAGGGAACCAATCTTCCGCGTGGGACGCCACACATCCGACCGGACACCGCTTTAGGCTTCCGGATGGACCAATCTTTCACGTGGGCCGCCACGCTTCCAACCGGGAACCAATCCAGGCTTCCGAGTTGGCTGATGTGTCCAATCAGTCACCAACTCAGGCTTCCAAAGGGAACCAATCTTCCGCGTGGGACGCCACGCATCCGACCGGACACCGCTTTAGGCTTCCGGATGGACCAATCTTTCACGTGGGCCGCCACGCTTCCGACCGGGAACCAATCCAGGCTTCCGAGTGGGCTGATGTGTCCAATCAGTAACCAACTCAGGCTTCCGAAGGGAGCCAATCTTCTGCGTGGAACGCCACGCATCCGACCGGGCGCCTCTTCAGGCTTCCGGATGGACCTATCTTCCACGTGGGCCGCCACGCTTCCGACCGGGAACCAATCCAGGCTTCCGGATGGGCCAATCTTCCACGTGGGCCGCCACGCTTCCGACCGGGAACCAATCTAGGCTTCCGAGTGGGCTGATGTTTCCAATCAGTAACCAACTCAGGCTTCCGAAGGGAGCCAATCTTCTGCGTGGAACGCCACGCATCCGACCGGGCGCCTCTTCAGGCTTCCGGATGGACCTATCTTCCACGTGGGCCGCCACGCTTCCGACCGGGAACCAATCCAGGCTTCCGGATGGGCCAATCTTCCACGTGGGCCGCCACGCTTCCGACCGAAACCAATCCAGGCTTCCGAGTGGGCTGATCTTTCCAATCAGTAACCAACTCAGGCTTCCGAAGGGAGCCAATCTTCTGCGTGGAACGCCACGCATCCGACCAGGCACCTCTTCAGGCTTCCGGATGGACCTATCTTCCACGTGGGCCGCCACGCTTCCGACCGGGAACCAATCCAGGCTTCCGGATGGGCAATCTTCCACGTGGGCCGCCACGCTTCCGACCGGGAACCAATCCAGGCTTCCGAGTGGGCTGATGTTTCCAATCAGTAACCAACTCAGGCTTCCGAAGGGAGCCAATCTTCTGCGTGGAACGCCACGCATCCGACCAGGCACCTCTTCAGGCTTCCGGATGGACCTATCTTCCACGTGGGCCGCCACGCTTCCGACCGGGAACCAATCCAGGCTTTCGGATGGGCCAATCTTCCACGTGGGCCGCCACGCTTCCGACCGGGAACCAATCCAGGCTTCCGAGTGGGCTGATGTTTCCAATCAGTAACCAACTCAGGCTTCCGAAGGGAGCCAAACTTCTGCGTGGAACGCCACGCATCCGACCGGGCGCCTCTTCAGGCTTCCGGATGGACCTATCTTCCACATGGGCCGCCACGCTTCCGACCGGGAACCAATCCAGGCTTTCGAGTGGGCTGATGTTTCCAGTCAGTCACCAACTCAGGCTTCTGGAGGGTATGACGCGTCAGCCTGCGTCCCGTCCAGGTATGACTTGCCTTGTGTGGCCGACCGACAACTTCGGTCGGGAGAGCCCTTCGTTATAGCTAGAATGCTGCGTTTTACAAGATTACATCACTCTAGGGCTCTCTGTACATTTGCAAGTGTAGGGCACTCCACGGTCGGTCAAGCCTTTTTCCATGTTCATCCTCCAAGTAGTAAGCGCTTGAATGCAATTTCTCCACTACCTTGAAGGGTCCGCCCCACTGTGGTTGTAATTTGTTAACATCACCGACCGGCTTTATACGTTTCCAGACTAGGTCCCCGGCTCGAAACGAGCGCGGCAACACCTTCTGGTCGTACCTTTGTTTCATACGCTGACGGTACGTGAACATCCGGGCGGCTGCTTTTTCCCGGACTTCCTCTATGAGGTCAAGCTCTAAGCGCCTTCTTTCATCATTCCCTTCGTCATAGCTTAACCGCTGGTCAGATTCACAACCGACCTCGACCGGCACCACCGCCTCGCTGCCATAGACGAGGTGGAAAGGCGTCTGCCCGGTCGCTTCTCGGGGTGTGGTTTGTTCGCCCAAAGGACCCCGGGCAGCTGCTCTACCCAGTTGGTTTCCTGCATGATCCAGCTTTTTTTGAGCCCTCTCAAGATTTCCCGGTTG